>JAUMHM010083657.1:0-13109 GCA_032362435.1 Melikaiella ostensackeni
CAATCACAGGCATCGTAGAGAGTATATATAAGAGCAACATAATCTGAAGCTTCAGTTTCAGGTTAGCCCTAAAGAAGCGAACTGCAATGTTCACGAAACGTCGGCAAGATTCGTAGTTTTGCACACGTTTCCATAATTATCTCAAATTATATGCCAATATTGAGGTAATTTTTTACTGCTAATTATAATGCAAATGATTTGGTCGATTTTTTTCCACAGAAAATTGCATGAGTTCGAATTCGAATTGCATGATCTATGTCCGAAGTTTTTTCCGGAATTTTTTCTCTATTTATTCGATTTTATTTTTAAATCGCATAATTGTTCAATTAATTAAATTTTATAAGAAAATCGTTGATAATATGACTCCAATAGTTAGAACCTTTCTTGTGTACCACAAAATTCTGAACATTTTTTAACATAGCCATATCTGACCTAGAATCAACGGTTATATAGTTATTTTCACAAAACCGTTACTGTTCAACATTTTCCAACATGGCGGCCGCAGGCATACACGTATGGATGGGGACCTTTTATATCATGTTTATAAGGCTATCCCCAACGTATGTGTAAAAAAATGCTTCTATGTCAGATTTTTTACTCGAGGGGAAATGTGCTCCCCGTTAATTGGTCTAAATGTCTACATTGGAAAAGAATTAGAAGAAGTTCACCGCGAAGCATGACAAATTCTTGATGGTGAAATCGAAGCATAACGAGGAGGCTTACTTCTTGGAGGATGTTTACTCTGAAAGAGAAGATAAGTATTCCCTTGGATTGATTCGCAGTTCGGAACCCCCCGCCGAAAGTGCCGGATGCGCAGCACCTATACAACATAAAAGGATGTTTCCCGCTTTGAAGCTTCCCGAGATTTGGGCATTTATACCGAATGGCCCACATTTCGAGATCTTTTCTCCTTGATAGTTAAGGATGATAATGCCTTTCCGACTGTACAAAAACTACATTATCTCAAAGTGAGTTTGAAGGCTTTGTTACACCTTCAGTCGGTTGGTCGAAGACCGACCAACATATCGAAATATCTGTTCACACCTAGTTTTTCCAAAATCAGAAAATCTATTTAAAAAGTTTCCACTGGCGGGAGATTTAAAATAGTAAATTTACCTTGAAGCGCTAAAATAAATATTTTTAATCATGAAAGGCCTTTTACTGTTAGTGATAATCACAAAATTATTTGTTAAGTATGTATTAATCATAAAAGGAGAGAGCGGGGCTGCAGAAGTCTTCAGAATCTGCATAGCAGTGCATATAGCAGGCCCAACCGTCGAAAACTGTTGCAAATGCCAGACATGCTCCTGCTCTTTCTTCCTGAATAAAATATTTATATGATGAATGATAAAATCTTGTAGGTGAGTTATGTTGATATTTTTAATGAAAGGATTAGAAATATAAATAGTTACAAGCCCAGTGTGATTAAGCATTGTTTATATGATGCTTAAAATATGACATAACCTTAAACATAGCGCATTAATATAGGGGCTTGACCGTATATTTTCAAAAAAAATATCAATAGTAATATAGTAATAGTATTATATTAATTGTAGAAAAAGAATCTATTTTTTCTACATACTGCAGGTGCCCAGCATGGATTACGAATTTGACGAAGTAAGAATTTTAATTTGAGTTTTAAAAAAAGTGTCGAATTTTTTTGTGATAAAACTGCGAAAATTGAACGAAAAGAATGACAGTTTGTAGTCAAGTTCGTAGGTGTAATCAAAGGTCTGTATATTTTTTATACGTTTTACAGATTTCAAAAGAGCTTGACCATCGTGGGAAACATCATTACTGACAAATACTCCTCATTAAGTGATGACATGAGTGATAAATATGATCTTTCAGTGGAGCATTTGGATGAATACGAAGAGGTTTGTGCCTTCAGAAATTGAAGTTATATCACTGGAAAAAGTGTTACATTCAAGTATTTAGATAGAAGAAGTACTTTTACCTCGGTGATGCAGGAGCAAATGTCAATTTAGTGTGTTAAAAATGGAGCCTTCAGTAGCACCATCTGGCATCGTTTCGAAGAAGCCTTGAGACAGTTTCAAAGTGACAGGCTACTTTGGCTTGCAATGATGACATAATGTTATTTTTCGAATCGGTCACAAGTCGACTCACTTTTGACACGCTTCACGGGCTTTCAAAAACTCGCATTTTTATATATGGCAAAAGCGGTGATTTGATACTTGTGTGATTTCTACCCTGGCTTCACTCGCAAACGTCTCAAATAAGCACAATATACTATTTTTTTGACCGGGAAGAATATTTCATTGTCGCTTTGAATTTTTAATAGGAAAGTTAGAAAAAAACTAGAATCTGCACTTACATTGCATTCCAACCCGCGCAAGATAAAAAATAGCCAAATATCCAATTCGCGAAAAAATGTAGCTGCAAAAGTCAAAAATACTATTTCACCGATGAGTAAGTTTGATGCGTAAGCAAAGAAAATCATCGACTTCAACAATAATGGTTATGGAGAAATATCTGCTGCTGCTTCGACGTAATTCTGTCAAGCAGAAACATCCAGGAATGCGATTGAAATGAATGACCAGGAAGATGTTGAGTTGAACGAAAAAAGCATTGCATATGCTAGTGACAAAAATATCATAAAACTCATTAAATTGGTAAGAAAGAAGCCATGTCTTTCAAACGATACTTTGCCCGTAGAACAAAGGGACTAGTACACTGTAAACATGGCATGGACAAATGTCGCTTCTAAATTTTCAGGTTAATACTGTGATGATACCCAAATAAGTAATTTAGAACGATTCATACTTTTCAAGAACGCTTTGAACAAAAATATCATGATTTCCTTTAAACAAATGTAGCTATGGAAAGTCCCACACTTTCAACTATTTTTCACAGCTTGTTAATGTAAGGATATAACAATTCTTCATTACATTGACAGGTTGGAATCCTCGAATAGCCCGCAAATAATTTTGAAATTTGAGAAGTTCATTACTTCGTCGAAATACGATGCAAAGGAGTGGATCTGCGGGTACGAAAAAAACCCTGGGTGTTTGAACCATACTTTACATTCATTAAAGACATATTGGATCCAGGAATATAAGTATAAACTCATTAAACATTAACGTTCATTTGTTTTAATTTTAAATGCACAATGTAATTATGGTTTCAATTGCAGCACGAATTCCAACATTTCGACACCGAAGCCGATAAAAATCTCTGCAAAAATGAGAAGTGATGTCTTCGAAAATAAGGATTCGCAACTTCATGATTCAGGCTTCCAGAACAATGCGTTACAAGAATCACCAGTGCTAAGTAGGTTCATTCACTTTTCTATTTTGAAAACGCAGAGTCTTCCTTTCAGAATATATTTTTGTTTGGTATAAGGTGAAACTCAAGAAAATTTTTATTGTCTTATTACAACTCACACTTCCATGTAAAGTAGAAAGATTCATTCATAACATCATCTGAAATACTTAGATCTAAGCAAATTGTGTGCTCTTTTGTACACCTAATAATGCAATTTCTGTCGTTGATATTGACTATTATTACAGAAAAAAGAAAACCTATAGATCCCGTTTTTCAAATACTCGTGCAGAATGTAACTAATAAAGTGTCTCGAGAATGTCGACCTCCGTTAAACGAGTGGCTCAGTAAGAAAATCGAAGACTTTCCTGACGCGGCGTGAATAGGATAGAAATGCAAGCATATATTACCGAATATATTGGTAACAGAAAAAAAGCTGCAAGCTAGTCGTACATGCGATAATGTTTATGTACTGAGAATTAAGAAAAGTTCACAAAGAAAAAATATGAAGGCCAATTCTTCAAATGTTGTCTAATTTTTTCGGGTAGAAACGTCTTTTTAGAATGAAATATAATATATTTAAAGAAAGGACAATAATACTACACTTGCAATTTTTAATAGACATTTGTGATTACTTGTTAAATTTCATAAAACTGTTATAATTGTAGCAATACTTTGTTACAATTCGAAAATTTCACGAAGTATAATAATTTTAAAATTCTAAAAAATTACAACTGTAATACTGCTGTGGTTCATTGCAGTTGCTTATATTTTATATTTGTAAAATACTTCTACCAGGGTTGTCATTAAGAAATTGCACCACACTTCGTGATATTTGTTTGAATTATAAGTAAGAATTATTTCCCTTAAGATTTGAACCGCCACATCGTAAAAGAGGGTATAAAATTGCTTTGTCCGAGCGCAGTAGCCTCTCATCGCTTTTGTAAATTTTTTTTGCACTTCTATTTTTTGAAATTTACATAGAGTACTTTATTTCCTTGGATAATATCAAAAAATATTTTTAAAATTGTAATTTTTACATTGTCAGGATCCGCTTGTGCTGGGACAAAGAAATTTTATACCCTCTTCTACGATGCGGCGGTTCAACTGTGGTGTGATGGCACTGACATAATGTAACTAGTGTAACTGCATTTGGGGTGAAATTCACCTCTATTTCGTACTTAAACAGATGTTAAGAAAGATAAGCTTTAAAGAAGTCGCTCTGAACTAGTTCAGATATTTATATTCGGGCGCGTGCGGCTTGACAGTACCTGATTGAAACGAAATGCGGAATTTCAAGAACTTACAATTTAATTAGTGAGGTTGGAAGAGGTTAGAAAAAGAGTTGACATGGCTCATTGCTAAAAAGTTTTCTACCATGAGTACATTTCTTGAGAAAATGAATTTTTTTGTTTTTTTTTTCACCGTGCCAGCGCTCGTATCGCAGTGCGCCACAAATTTTATGCGACGGCAACACGATTCTGGGCGAGCAGTCGTCTCAAAGTTGGCTCGCATAATTTATCCACACGAAATTGAGTGCGCGCTGGCACTCGTGTGTTTAGCTCAGCTGTGGCACATATTATATTAAGCGCCTCGTTCTGTAGATTACATGTGGCAGTGGCCTTGTTATGCTGAAACTTCACAACTTTTAGAGTTAAAATTTGAAAATATTTACGCGGTATTGCATCTGTGCGTTACCATGGACACGTATATCCTTCATCGTTTTCGTTATGAATTGAAACTTCAAATGTAAATTTTGTCTATCCTAGTATTTATTATGAAAAATCTAAAAATTTACGATGGGATAACATGGAAGAAGGAGTCGTTCCAGAAGTAGAACCTCTGAACGTCATTCGGAAAGTAAAAACTTGAGGAGAGGACGCACAAATTAGAAAAAAGTTTGAAAAATCTCTCTGCTCTGTTGACAGATGTCATACAAAAACAACCTGGAAAGCCCTGTATGTAATATATGAATGACGTTTTTTCCATACGAAAAGTCATATACTCGTACATATTCCACGACGCAATTCCACATGAATTCAATGGTAGGAGGGAAACCAAGTGGGGTGCTCACTCCAATGGTGTAAGTAAACACGGTTTTTGGAGTGAGCTTTAAAGACTCATATTAATTACTTGAAGCTTTTGGCGGCCTTTTTTGGGATATGACTTGACAATACAACCGCCATAGAAATACATGAATAATGCTGGTAGAATACAAATCCCCATGTTAAGCGAACTAGCGCGTATAATTTGACAATGGTGAGAAAGTCGGAAATTTTGGATAGTAGCATCATACATAGCATCTAAAATAATATTGTGGCCGAAGAAGCATTGAGAAGTTTTAATACATATACCGAATGTAGGGTAGCGAGCGATCTGGAAAACCTGGAAAAATCAGGAAATTTTTTTAGTAATTAGGGAATCTGGATTTCAGCTAACAAATGTAAAAATAGATTCTGAGTGAACCATGTAAATTTAATGCTAATTGAACTATGGTTGAAAGACAGGCAAGGTGTTGAAAGGTAGGGTATCATTTATCCAATAAATCATTTTACCAAAATCTCATTTCACCAAAAAAGAACTAGATTTGATAACAAGTGTGTGAAGACTAGGTGGGAGTACCGTGTTTTTAAAATGGATGCATGATATCATGCATCAATTTTATGAACACGGTATTTCCATTTATGCTTCTTTTTTAAAGAAATGATTTCTTGGACAAATGATACCCTACCGTGTTGAAACTCGTAGCCTCTCTCAATAACCAATAGAGTGTCGAAGCATGAAACCACTAGCCCTCCTCTTCCCTCCTCCCTCCTCCCTCTTGCGAAGTTCAATGGAGGTATGTTTATTGGCTTGGATATTTAGTTTGTCCTACGGGAAAACTGCCATCTTTTCGTTGGATGACGTCACAACTTCCAACAGCGAGGGATTCCCCATATCATATTATATTGAATCATTTTGATGCTGCGTGAAAATTCTTTGAATTGGGTATTCTTAGTTTTCCGTTTTCGGTAAGTTTCATTGACCACATTATACAAATGTGCGTTGCCGTTTTATATTCCTCATCAAAGTTACAAGTTTGCAGCTCATTCCGCTTGATTAGAGATTAGGTTGAGGTTAGAAAACAAAACAATAGATTTTGTGCTTTAATTTATATCGGCATATGAGAAATTGTATATTCAATGGCAGAAAATAATAAAATCTAAAAAAAATCGATCAATATATTTATCCCTAGGAACTCATTGAAGATATTCAATTTTTGTTTTTACGATCTCATCGTATACGAGAACAGAATAAAATATTTGTTTCCGATTTGACACAGGTTCGTGTTTGAAGTTTTGTTTGTTTTTTAACCACATTCATGAAGGCATTCATATTTTCTTCGTTCTTTCCAAAATAATATTTATCTATGATATAATTGACAATAAGAATGAGGTTATGATTTCTAATTTTATTACAGAATATATTCAAATACAGTATCATTTACCACAAATTTTAATTTCATTCTCTCTCTTTATTTACGCGTAAATGGAAATAATTTTCCTTCTTTGTAGATTTTCACGTCTTTTGGAAATGACCACTTTTCAAACTCAGTGGTTGACAGACCCTGAATTTGAACCGTGGCTAGCAAGAGTTGAAAATGATGCGACTGCGGCGAAGTGTATTAGATGTGGAAATGGAAAATCATTTAGCCTGAGCAATATGGGACGAAGAGCTCTGATCAGTCATATGAAAAGTGACAAGCACAAAAAAGCGATGAATGCTTTGACTACCATGCCTACACTGCAATCTTTTCTTTGCAACGAGTCTTCTCAGCAAACTGATTCTATTAGTGCTATCAATGAAAAGTCTGCTTCAATCCATCTTGTGCCACAAATTATCTAAGTTGCGAATTTGTCTTCTACATCACAGATAGCTCCGACAGAAACAGCGGAGAAGCCACCGTCTAGACTTCAGAGTTTTTAAATCAAGGATGATGTCACCAGAGCAGAAATAATATGGGTCATTGAAAGTGTTATGACGCATAAGTCATCGCGCTTAGCAGGAAACGTGAAGCTTTTTTTGCAAAATGTTTCCCGACAGGAAAATTGCAAAAAAATGCAGCTGCAGCGCTATAAGATTGGCTACATGATTGTATTTGGCTTGGCACCGTACTTCAGTAAACAATTGGTTCACGAGGTGATGAAATGTGATTTTTTCACAGTAGAATTCGACGAATCGCTCAACAAATAGCTCAAAAGCAACAAATGGATTTAAATGTTCGTTTCTTGCAAAAAGATGGTGGAGAAGTGAAGGCACGATACCTCATGTCAGTATTTTTGAAGCGTGCCAAAGCATCAGACTTGCTTATCGCATTTTTGGAAGGCATATCACTTTTTCAATCGAAGAAGATTCTTCAAACTTCTATGGATGGTCCGAACGTTAACTTTAAGTTTTTAAAAGACATCAAAGGCCATATAAAAAAGACAAAGATGATCCTGAAATCTTGGAGATTGGTCGTTGTGGGCTTCACAATTTGAATGGTGCGTTCAAAGGTGGTTTCAAAGAAACAGAATGGAACTTGGAGCAATGTTTGAGGGCAATCTACAATCATTTCGAGGATGTTCCAGCTCGATGACTTACCTTCTCCAACGCTACTGAATGTTCCATTTTGCCACTTAAATTCTGTGCCGTTCGATGGCTGAACAATGATGATGTCGCTCAGCGGGCTTCGGACATGCTCCCCAATATTACTAAGTACGTTCAGTACGTTGATAAGAACTCAAAAAATTCGAATACTGTGACTTGCAATAACTTTAAAACTATTAAAAATTTCTGTAAGGACCCTTTGCTGACATCAAAGTTAGCTTTTTTAAAATCCTTGTCGCAGGAGATCGAGCCCTTCTTGACCGAATTCCAGTCAGACTCACCTCTTGTACCATTTTTATATAATGCCCTTACCGGTATCATGCCTGATCAAATGGAACGTGTCGTTAAGGCTAAGGTCATGGAAAAAGAGAACTCAGTATAGGACGTTGATGTGAGCAATAAGGAAAATCTACTAATAGCTGCAAAGATTCACTTCGGAGTCGCCACCAAAGCTGCCCTAATGAAGATCAAAACTTGCGCTGCCCTCGAAATTCTTCAGTTCCGTCAAGACTGCAGGAATTGCATCATCAAATTTATTAGCAAGTTGCAGGAACGCTCACCGCTTGCGTATACGTTGACAAAAGCTCTCTCCTGCTTTGATCCATTTGTTGCAGTTAATCTCAAACTAGGGGAAAAAAGATTGGGAACTTTGTTAACGACTCTCGTTGATAACAATTAGCTCAATGGCAATATTGAAAACAAAGCAGCTCGTGAGTTCAGGAATATGTGTAAGCTTCCACAAATTCAAGAAGACTTAAAAAAATTCTGTACAAAAAGTCAACGTGTGGACCATTTTCGGATCAAACTTTTCGAGGTCAACAAGCCAAGTGAAAACATCGAAAAAGCTATGATATGATCACTGTTCTCTCTCGTGGAAACGCCAACGTCGAACGAGGCTTCTCAGTGAATAAAAAATGTCTTATCAAAAATATGAAGGAGGAAACTCTAGTCGGGAGAAGAGCTATTTATGACGCAGTCACTACCCTTGGTGGAGTCGAAGAATTCAATGTTGCCAAAGAAGTCATTCTCGCAGCGCGAAATGCCTGCAGATACCGTGTACTGTATGTACTGTATTTTCACTAGCTACTAAATTACTATTACGCTTTCCGTTAGTTCGAAGATTTCTGTCTTCTAATTTCTTTATCGTAGGCGCTCCATCCGTTTTCAAATCTTCCTGAGCCGGGTCATTTGTAAGATCATAGTCAGTGAATATATTTAATTTTTTGTAACAGGTATATGAAACTAATTCCTCAAGGAAACATTCATTCTTGGAGAAAATGGGTTTGGTTATAGATTAGCCCAAACAAGTATCAGGAACTTCTGAAACAGTTGAAACAACAGAAGTGGATCAGAATTTGATCAAACGATTCAGGCAAGTTTTGACAATGCTTGCACGTAACATAAAAGTGGCCACCGAAAGTGTTCTTAACTATCAACAATGGAAGTCTTGATTCACGAACTGTTGGTGTCATTTGATTTATATATGGCTTCTCTCAGACGGGAATGGGGAAAAAATATTTTTGACATTGATCCCGAAATTTCTGAACTAATTAAACGATTTGAAATAAAAGTTGATTGAATTAGAAGATTTAAAATTATATATTCGATCTAACATGTACATCAAATTGGTCCGACGATTTACAGTTAAAAATGAACACATTACCCATTGGCTTCATAATTTTTTCCATTTTGTACACAAAAAACTTCCTTCCGAATCCAGATTCGGTGAGAGAAAGATAGTACTAAGTATTCCTTCCCACTATGCTATTTTACCATTACCTATACTTGTAATCAGTGCTTGTTATTATATATATTTTCTTATGTATACTTTGCTCGTTAAAGGACTTATTAGCTCTTGTGACTAAGACGTGTGTGAGGTGCCAGGCCAAGTTTGGACGATTTTTACTGGGAAAATGTAAAGTGAGGTGAGAGAAGGAAAGTGAAAATTAAATAGATGCAGGGGGAGAAACGAGAGATGATGATGTGCCACAAGGCGTTTAGGGCTGGGGTCTCCGTTTCCGTTGATTGTAGACACTGATGTGTGGATTGACGTAGGTTCAGTTAGGCTTATAATCATTGGTATGGTTTCTGATTTGTAAATGATTTTTAAGACTTTCAAACCTGAAGAAGGAAGAGAGTATAATAAATGCACATTACTATCAATACTGCTACAATCTAACCTTAATATTTTTGAATTATCTTGCGATCCACTCTTACAGGCATAACAAAAGCGCACTTTTGCAAACGGATGATACACTATTTTTCCACAAAGAAATATTCATCTGTGTCATTTCTTTATACTATTTCTTACTAACAATAATAATTGTTAAACTATCGCTTAACTTTTTTCTTACAATATGAATGTTGAGGTACTATTATAACAGTTGGAGTGAGAAACGCATCTACTTAAATACAAAATTTTTACAGTTACGTGATTATTAGTTAAATTGTTTATAAGAATTGTAAATTCAATTATTATCTCAAAACCTTGATTAAATATCATTTTTAACTATCTTCCAATAGAACTAAGAAGAAATTTTCCATGAATAAACGTTGCTTTTGGGCATTTGTTTGATATATTTGTTGAGCACAGTTGAATATATTCACCATTAAGCATTTTTCGTAGGTGATAACCATTTTTGAAATAGTTCCAGTCATTTTAAGTGGGAAGGAAAAGACGATTGCCTACAATATTTGTTTATATATTTACACACAAAATTAAATGAACAAATCGAGCAATTTGATCACCGTTATAATTTAATTCTGAGAATTTCTAAAAAAAAACTTCAAAATCCGTGAAGAAATAGAGCCTGTAGAGGATCCTGAACGATAAACTCTTGTGATAAATAACTTTTGCTGCTTGACGGAAGAAAACGTTCAATTGTGATCCATTACACATCGCCAACGTTTCGGACTGGTACCAGTCCCCTCTTCTCAGTCCCTCTTCATAGACTCTAGAGAGCAAATACGGAGGTTATAAACAAGTTTTTGATGTAATAAGTGTGAAAGAATAATTACACATACTATATGCTGGATCAAAGTGGAAAATTCCAGAAAAAATGATAATAAAATAATAAGCTATAATTCCAGAAATTAAAAACATTAGAGAAACCAGCGACATGTTAAATTATATCTAAAATAATCATGAACGAATGAGTTCATGTAGTTGTAGGTGTTTATAAAATTCATAAAATAGATAAGCATTCTCTCGCGGTTGTGAATGAGCCTTAATCAATGAGATGGATCAAATTTGGTTTTGAAAAATTCCGTTGGAAAAAAGGTTTTTTGCTGTTGTTTTTCGAAATTTATAACCATAAACTCATAAATTCAGTTTCTTAACAAATGTTTTGAAGTTCTATTATCGGGTACTATTGTTTGTATATCTTTTTGGAGGAAACGGGTAACTCCAGTCACGTTGTACAGATGACCAAGTGACTGAAATGGCGCAACTTTCTCCTTTTGAGAGCGAATTGAATTCTTAATATTATGACTAAAACAGATGACTCGAATTGAAAATATTTTAAGTCACCTTTTTTATAAAAATGAAATTACCCTATAGGGTACTTAGTAGCGAGAATGGAGACATGTCTTTTGTGCAGGCGCTACGGTAAAGGCGCGCAATTGCATTGTTACAGAAAACTGTGTGTTTACTCCTATCCTTTTCTTGACACGTTCAGGTCTCACTACCCTGCAGCACAGTGGGTGCAAACACAGAATTATATATGCAATTCTAGCTTTATTCGTTATATTTTTACTTGTAGTGATGGCTCTTACTCTGTTGATAATCTTTCTACCCTCGTTTATACGTATGGATATCTATGCATCTATCTTTCCGTCAGCAGTAACTAAACATCCAAGATACGCGAAATCGTCAACTTGTTCTACGCTCTGTTTGTTTAAGGCAATGTTTCATGCTGTTTTCTCATCCCTTCTTTCAAACACAATAATTTTTGTTTTATTGGCGTGAATCTTAAAACCCATCCTCTTCATGCTGGTATCCAGTCTGCTCAACATTCTCCACAAATCAACGACTGATTCTGCTGGAACAACATTATCATCTGCGAACACCAGTCCACGCACTTTTATTGTCTCGAGATCAACACCTTCTTCGTCTAAGAGAGACATTCTTAGACAATTGTCCATGTATATGTGGCCGTCCTCGAAAAAAGAGATCTAACGTTCGGGAGCTACATTTCACAGGAGGAGCGCTTGAAGAAGCGGCCCAGCACAGAAGCTCCATACGAGGGCCTTACTGCGCAGTTAAATAACAATGCCAATTTTTCAAATGAAAGAATAATTCTTATTCCTTAGAGCAAATAAAATACTATCGATTGGTGTAATATATTGAACAGACAGGAGGACATAACACAGCCATTCCTAAAGCCCTGCTTAATATCAAAAAAATCACTCAGTTGTCACACAGTTGTTACACTCGCTTTATTAACATTATATATTACTTCTATTGCTTTTAGAAGTCAACCGTTTGACTCCATTCTCTTCCAGGACTTTCCAAAAATTAGTTCATTCCACCCCATCGAAGGCTTTTTTCAATATCAACAAAAGGACAGAAAAGTTTCTTGTTTACCCTCGAACTTTTTTCTGTGATCTGTCTCAAGCCAAATATTTGATCCACACATGATCTCCCCGGTATAAATAGACTTTGAACTTTCCAGATTCTTTTTTTGTTATTCCCATGATCTTACCAAGGAGTATTTTGGTAAATATTTTGCCCCCGGTACTTAGTAGGCTAATAGCTCTATAATTACTACAGTCACTTTTATCGTCCCATATATATTCCCGACGAAAAAAACTCCAAGTTAAGGCATGAACAAACATGGCGGAAGCTGAGTGGCACCAGGGTCAAGTGTCCTCTACCACGACAACACCAAACCCAGTTGTAGATACGGTTCAAAATGATCAAACGTGCACCCGACAATGGGTCGGCAAACAATGCTGGTCGCCCTCGAATTTAGGATGCTGCAAATAATTTGGATGGAAACACGTTGACGAATCAGTGAGACGATTGACGTCTTGGATGGACGGATGGACTCAGGGATGACTTGCTAGATCGCTACGATGCCAGCATTATTCCTGATCGCAGAGGCTACATGCCCGTGTAAAAATATTTCGTCTTGGTTTTGTCTCCAAGACGTTTCATTTTGTCTCCACGACATTGAAGTCTGGTTCCGTCTCATAAG
>JAUMHM010083658.1:0-13108 GCA_032362435.1 Melikaiella ostensackeni
CGGTGGCACAAGTCGTTCAAGGAAGACCGGGAGGACGTCGAAGACGAACAGAGATCTGGAAGGCCTTCGACGACGCATATTCAGTACCTACTCTCATTAAAGATATAAGATTTGTTGAAGCTTCGTAACACTGAGTCCTTTTTTGAGAATTGTTGGAACACTGTCTCCAAAGCGTGATTTTCAGGATAGTATTTTATGATTGGAAAAAACCGATGAAGAATTGGATGAATATATTCTGAGTATGCAACCCGAAGTTTAGCATATTATTTAAGTCAAAAGATTTTTTCACACTCTGTAACTCTGAGGCACTTTTCAAAAATAGCTAGACCTCGGCTCCAAGGCGATATTTTCGGATTTGTATTCCCTAATTGCAGAATACAGATGAAAAATTGTATGAATGTATTCCAAATATGCAA
The DNA here is from genome assembly GCA_032362435.1 of Melikaiella ostensackeni. Classification (NCBI taxonomy): domain Eukaryota; kingdom Metazoa; phylum Arthropoda; class Insecta; order Hymenoptera; family Cynipidae; genus Melikaiella; species Melikaiella ostensackeni. Next base: position 417 of record JAUMHM010083658.1, read on the forward strand.
CCCGAAGTTTAGCATATTATTAAAATCAAAGATTTTTCATACTTTGTAACATTGAGGCGTTTTTTTAAATATTTCTCAAGTGTATTCCATGATTGTTCGATTGTATGCATGAATGTGTTAAATGATTAAAAAGGTGCTTAAAAAAAATTGGACGAATGTATTTCGAGTATGCAACTGGAAGTTGCGCAAATTATTGAAGTTAGTAGATTTTTTTTATACTTTGTAATAGTTTGGCCTCCGTAAAAAAATAGTTGAAACCTTGGCTCCCAAGCGATACTTTCGGGATTGTATTTCCTTATTGAAAGAGTACTGGAAAAAATAATTGGACGAAGGTATTCCTAGCATGCAACCGGAAGTTGCGTACATTCTTATAGTCACAATATTTTTTTGTATTCTATAAGACTCAGGATTGTTGAGGAGAATAGTCAGAACTTCGGCTCCAAAGCGATATGTGCCGGATTGTATTCCCTTATTCAAAAAGTACTGATAAAATAATTGGACGCGAGTATTCCCAGCATGCAACTGAAGGTACGCATATTATTAAAATCACAAGATTTTTTCTGTAAGACTCAGGGTTGTTTGGAAAAATAGTTAGAATCTCAGCTCCAAAGCGATATGTTCGGGATTGTACTTTCTTCTTGAAAAAGTACTGAAAAAAATGGACGAAGGTATTCCGTGCAAGCAACCTGAAATTGTGCATATTATAATAGTCACAAGATTTTTTCATACTTTCTAACACTGAGGCCTATTTAAAAAAAAAGTTATAACTTCGGCTCTAGAGCAATACGTTCAGGATGGTGTTTCCTTATTGACAAAGTACTGACAGAATGATTGGACAAAGGTATTCCGAGCATGCAACTGAAAGTTTTGCATATTAATAAAGTCACAAATTTTCTTATACTTCGTAACACTGAGCACATCATGTGGAGGTAGAATGAGGAGAAACATCATGGATAAGATTCTTCGTATTCCAAGAAAGATTTCATTCCGCTATGTCAGCAAAATGTTGTAAGACAAGCTAAAAAGACATCTGGGCTGAAAATAAATTGAAGGTGTCAACTGACATAAATCGGCATTTAACTATGTGGTTTGAAACAAAAGTGTTTGGAAAGTCAGTGTCTTTTTATGTACGCAGCAATTAAAATTCATTCATTAGAAAATCCTCGTGATATTTTCTGGCGCGGAAATCCGCGGGGATTTTGGAATTCTTCGAGGGAATGAGCGAGTCGAATAATTTAATCTCCCAAAATTACTCAAGTAATTTGGAAATCGTTGCAGAATGATTGTTAGATTGTATGCATGAATGTGTTCAATGGTTGAAAGGGCACTTTAAAAAAATTGGACTAATGTATTTCGGCCATGCACCTAGAAGTTTTACATATTATTGAAATTAGTAGATTCTTTAATAATTTGTAATAGCTATGCCTTCGTAAAATAATAGTGAGAACCTCGGCTCCAAAGCGATACGTTCGCGATTGTATTGTTTGTCGCAGTTCGTCTCTGTGAGTAGAGATGGCGCCATTGTAAGTATTTTACGACTGCTGCAGTAGGCGTTAAGTGTGGGGTTTCAAGGTGTACCCAATAAATATGCTTATCTGTCTCCAATTTGTAGCCCACAATTCCTACAGTACTCCCCCCCCCCCTCCCGAGTGACAACGATATAAAGAGCACACGTATGTCGTTAAAAATCATTTCAAAAGTACAGTATCACGGTTTGCATACAATCATTCATTCACCATACACTATAAATAGTTGATTAAAAATTAAAATATGCGTATGTAAATCGTACATTTGCAAAGCCAATTTGGCGATAGTCAATGGTTATCACATTCAATGTGTGGCGTTGATAATACCTAATATGTTTTGTGAGTTTTCATTGACCGAGTAGTGGTAATCAGACTGTGTAAGAATTCGTGGTTTGAATTAAATTTTACCTGAGTAGCTACATGAATAAGTAACTTCATAATCATAAAATTTTGCACATAGCCAACAGGCGATTGTCAGTCTTAGTTATGACTTATGAGCTATCAATATACATTTAATATCTATAGGATCCCCTGTTTTACAAAAAACATGTTAAATGTTGTACAATGTCGACAGTTTCAATAATTACCAATATTTGACATTTACAAGTCTTCAAACCTTCACGATGCGAAAGTTACTTTCTTTTGGCGAGAATAGATATAAATAACTGGATTTACATTGGTAGATTCTGATACGCCACTATCTAGTTGAGTTATATTGCCGATGTCCTCGCGTGAGAAATACGCGGGTTTGATATTCTCGACAGAAACTTGGCGATGAGAACTGTTCACGTGAATTTCGTACACTCTGTCCGAGGTTCTGTTGAGTATTTTATGAGGGCCCGTGTAGAGTCGCTCGAGAGATTTTTGGGCATTAACGCGAAGAAAAACGTGAGAGCAATCATTGAGCTCTTTGAACACGAATACATTGCGCTTATACTTTTGAGCAACGGGTAACGGTTTTATCTTCCGCATATATTGGCGGAACTCTTTCGAGAAAATATGCGGGTTTGGTAAGAAATCCTCGGGTAAAACGAACTCCTCGGGAATTCGAAGTGCGGTGCGGAATATAAATTCTGCTGGTGATGCACCGGATTCGGTGACGTTAGACCTAAGCCCTAATAATACGGTTCATAGTGAGCGAAACCACTCATCGTCTGCGACACATGATAGCTGCTTTGAATATTCGATGCCACCTTTCGATGATCACATTAGACGCCGGATGGTAGGCGGTGGTACGAATGCGATTCGTGCCGATTAGTTGTAGAAGGGCACTGAATAGTTGCGATTCAAATTGGCTCTTTTGATCTGTGGTTAGCGTTTCGGGCGATCCATATCGGGATATCCATTGATCCACAAATGCTCGACAGACGGTTAGTGCCTCGATATTTTGAAGAGGAACAGCCTCAGGCCATCAAGAAAATCTGTCGATAATTTTGAGGCAATATTTACAATCGTGACTGTCTGGTAGGAGACCTACAATGTTCATGTAAACGTGCTTGAAACGGCCGTCTGGCTCTGTAAATTTTGCTGGAAGGAGTCGATTGTGTTAAGATATCTTTGTCTGTTGGCAGCCATGACATGCCCTACACCAGGCGGTGATATTTCGGCTCATCGATGGTCAGACGTAACGTTTTCTTATCACGCGATCGGTGACTTTGGCGCTCGGGTGCGAAGAATCGTGAACAAGTTTGAAAAGGCGCTTGCGGAAGGTTATAGGTACGTACGGACGTAGGGCTTCTCCGGTTAGGTCGCAGTACAAAGTCGTGTGTTCTGGACCCCACTGGATCTTCCTGAAGTTCAATAAGCATTTTGGAACAGCGACAAGGCTTTTTAGTTCGTCATCCGAAGCTTGAGCTTCAGCTAGTTCGATTAGGCTGAACTCGGTTGGCTAGCAAATGCCTCGACTCGCGAAAGCGAGCCTACAACGACATTAGATGTACCTGGAAAGTATTCAATTGGATTTGTCAATTGAACGATGTACGACAGTTGTTTTTGTTGAAGTTGTGACGCCTTCCCCGTGCGCTGTGAACAAGCAAATATAAGTGGTTTGTGATCTGTGACAACCCTAAAGATCTGCCCTTCAAGAAAATATTTGAAGTAGCGGATGGCTTCATAGACTGCCGTTAATTCTCGATCATACGCACTATAGTTGCTTTGCGCGGGAGTAAATTTTCCGAAGAAGAAGGCCAAAGGTTTTCAACTTTCACCAATCTTCTGCTCCAAAGTGGCTCTCATTCCGAAATCGGAGGCATCCGTCACGAGGCGAGTTTCAGCGTCTTGAGACGGATAGACCAAAAGAATCGCATTGGCCAGATCACGTTGAACCCTGGCGAATGCGGCCTCAGAAATGGTGTCCTATGGGATTTCGCGTTTGTCGTTTTTTTTGGAGTCGCAAAGGAATGCATTAAGAGGAGCTTAGGCCTCGGCTGCGTGATGCAAGCTACGGCGGTAGAAATTTAATATGCCGAGGAATCGTCAGAGTTCAACCACGGTTTTGGGACAAGGTAACTCGGAAATCACACGAACCTTTTCTGGAGTAAGCGAGCAACCATGTTGGTTGGTAAAATATCCCAAAAACTCAAGTTCCGACTAGCCGAACAAGCACTTTCTGGGATTGATGCGTAGTGCATAGTCTTTAAGGCGTTGGGAAACTATCTTGAGATGCTCCTCATGCTCCTCGAGAGTCGAAGATGCAATGAGAATGTCATCGATGTACGCGAATACAAAACTAACATCTCCAAGAGCGCTGTTGATGTACCTTTGGAACGATAGCCCTGCATTACGTAAACCGAAAGTCATTGAGGTATACTCGAGGAGGCCAAAAGGCGCTATGACTGCGGTTTTCGGCAGATCGTCGGGGCGATGGGTATCTGGTGATACGACATGTGGAAGTCTAGTTTTGAAAAGATCGTCTTTCCACACAGCAAGGAGGTAAAGTCATGCAAGTGTGGGACTGGATATTTATCTGGGATCGTTATAGCATTTGGGCGACGGAAATCACCACAAACACGCTATTCGCCGGACTTTTTCCTAATAAGATGGATTGGAGAGGCCCAGGAGCTACTTGATGGCCTCAGCTCAAAGGGTCTGGCTGCTTCAGAAATTCTGTCAGCAGTTTGAGCTAATGATTGTGAGCCGAGGGTGTTGAGCTAAGATTTGTCTGGAATGCGCTGGCACTGCTCTAAAAAGATGCTCCTTATGACGTTATATTTACAGCCACTAGTTTTAAGTTCCCGGAGTCAGTTCAACAAGAGGAAAGGTTTCTCTTCTGAGATAACCTCACCTCTGAGTAACTGACGCAGGCGAGTTTTTTTTTTAAACGGGGAAGCTTGAATTTAATCTCGTTTTAATTAGAGAATACACATTAGGAGGCTGAGAATATGCGGTAACTATGTCTTCGATGTGCGCAATTAAATCAACGCTACGATGCGCTAGCACAGTGTATGCCTTGGTAGTTTCGTCAGTAATTCTGGTTTGATGCAAAGATGCTTCCACGTCTACAAACCAACATTCGAGATCATCCCTGAAAAATTTTGGAATTTTAGGAACACGATACGAGTCCACTCGGTTTCCATCTAGAGCAGGTTGTTCAGGCCAATGAGCAATCTCGGGATGTTCGTCTACACCGTTGAGAGCCATGATCGGCCCGATTGACGCGATCGAAAAAAAAATACGAGCGGAATGTAAATATTTCTTAAAAAATACTAAAATAACAAGAGAGACTAACATGCGTTAGTACCACGGATTATTAATTAAAGTTAAAGACTGTTAAATTCGACTAGGCCAAGAAATCCTCGAGCGCCGCCAAAAGACGTAAATTTGTTCTGAACGTATCAGCTCCTGGTGTGGTTATGCGTTAAGCGCGGGGACATCGGCAAAATGATTTCGAAAAGAAAAACTGGAAAATGTTGCGATGGATACCGAAATATACAATATTTAAAAAATAAACACAATTGTTAAATGTCGAGTCGAAAATAACAGAAAATCCGCTCTTCAGTAAAATTAGGCGAGATACAGAGAAAAGCTTCTCTGAATTATAAATGTGCCGAAAAATGTACAAAAATGTTACCAATAGAAATCCAGATCCGCTATAAAAACAACTGAAAATTTTAAATCGCACGATATGAGATTAAACCTGGCACAAAAATTCGTTTGAAATTCGAAAATGTTGATTTGGGAAAACTGATAAAATAGACAAATCATTAACATTTAGTATGTTTGAACATACGAAATGTTCGAATTGGTAAAATTTGAATTTTAAAAAATACTGAATTTTGGAAAATTGTAAAATTTTGAAAGCGTTAGATGTAAAAGAAATGTAAATTTTGGAAACTTTTAAAATTATGGAAATATTGAGATTTGAAAATGATGAAGTTTGGGAAGTTGCAAAATTTTGAAAATTGTTAAATTTGTAGGACTGGGAAATTGAAAAAACGTGTTTTGGAAAATTGATAAATTTAGAGTTACTCAGGGGTTATTCCGTCTGGTTAAAGTTACGCGTTGTTGCAAAACGTAAGAACAATGCTCAAAAATATATTTCAAAAAAGAAAATTGTCGTAAAATAGTGAAAATTTACTTAATTTTCGTCACTAAGAACATCGAAATTCAAAGAAAATGTCATGACGACCTTGACGCCGAAAAAACTCGAGTGACCACGCTAACCGTAACTATGGTCACAAAAAATCTTTAATATTGAATCTAAGAATGTTAGATTTTTGGTAGACTTGACATGGAATTTGAATTGAAAATGAGGTGGACAAACGAAAGCAGTGTCGCGAAGATTAAATTAATCGTAGGACGATAACCTGTTAATCACTTCAACGTATTACAAGTATCGAAATACGTATTAAGATCAATGGCTCTCCGGAGCAAAGTTACATTTGAGACACAAAAAGAAATAAAGAATATTACAGAAGAAATAAAATAGTAAAATAACTTACAGTTGTAAATATGAATACTAGACGATAAATTCGATGATTTGTTGTCCGTCCGTCAAATGAAGTTCCAGATTTGGTAACGTAGTTGAAAGCAGTATGACGCCGTTTTCTCTCCAGAATAAATTTCAAATGGTCCAAGATGATAATTTTGATAAATATCCAAAAAGAGTATATAATTTTGAGCGTCCAAAAAAAAAATCCTGATCTGATAGCAGATGGTAGAAGTAAAAATTCTGGCCCGACCTGGCCAGACTTGGCGGCAAAATTTTTGTTAAGACGCCGGTTGAGATAGCGTGGAGTCACTTTCTTCATAAGCCAAAAAACGATTCGAATAAAGCAACAATGGCCAGAATGGCGTGATAGAACTCGTGTTTACCGTATTATTGAGTGTACTGAAATTTATTGCTGGAATGTAAGGCGAAAAAATGAAGGCAAAAGTGAACTGTGTGCCTTCGTATAATTACGGATTGTATCTAGAAGATGAAGTAGTCTTTGCAAAAGTTACTGTTAACGCAGCATATGCGAAACTGTTCTCTCGTTGCGTTCCACACACCAACCAATAACCAGTTCGAAGACTGAACCGCAAAGCAGGACGTTGTACGTTAAAAAGTAAAACCCATCTGGAGCATATACTCAAATATGCTGATGTAATCGGTTATAAAGTGTTTGCCGTTAAGTGCTATTCTTCAGAGGATTGTGAAACGCCACATGTGCCGCCTCTTGAGATACAAAGAGTATTTCTGGACCCGCCTGTAAACATTGTTCAATCATTTCAAAAAATCCCCAGTCAACAACAGGAACGGAGATTATGGAGATGAGCTTCAGAAATTATGAAAATTTTCTTCAGCCGTAATTGCCATCTACGTGACTATTTATTATCCTTTTTCAATCACCCGAGCATAATTTACTTCGAAATTGTTCAAACTTGGACATCGAAGAAGCTGTGGTTATGATTGAAAACATTTTTGAAGAGAAGCTTTTCAAAACTTTGGTGTTCGCAATTTTTATTGATGCATAATATAATTATACTCAAGAAACGTTTCCAGAATTTTCTGTAATTTCTGCGAATGTATGAGCAGGAAAGTTCTTGCACAAACTTTTAAGGTTTAGAAATTATTTTTATTGATTGTAAACTATTGTAATTGTATATAATTTTTTAATAACAAACTGGAATAGCGCGGAATAAATATGTAACACATGTTTCCTCAGTGATTTTTGCCTAACAATCGAATGATGTCTCTAGTTTTTGTGCGTGAATAATATTTACTTATTTGTAATTCAGTATAGTAACTAATTCTCAAACACAAAAATCATTGCCGAAGTCGTCAGAAATGCATTTGCTGCTTTTTTGATGACTCTTTTGATGTAGCTATGGGCTCTATAGCCCAGTCAAATTAAACAAGAAAAGTCAAAGTGCTGCAACTTGTAGCTACCAGCAACTTTTTCTGCTTAAAACATTTACATACTAGGAAGGGCCAAAAAACCTGAATTTTTGAAACTGGAAACGACGTAGTGCAGAAAAGTTGCCTCTGTAGAAGACAAATCGATGCCCAAAAAATATTTTGAAATCGTTTATTATTTGAGCGTCGCGTATCGTTGTCTAAGTTTCAATTTTTGACCAATTTCCTATGGGCCAACAAATTATGGAGAATTTTTGGATTATAGAGTTGTTGTTACAGGGAAAAATATAAACTTAGATATTAAAAAAAAAAGTTTTGAAGATAGAATTACTTCATAATGCGCACAAAATACGTTTTTTTTAAATTTGGTTGATTATACATTTTTTTGAAAAAATTGAAAATGTCGGACTTGAAATTTTCTCAGCTTAAACCGAAGGAACATGCATTTATGTAGATATCACAAAAAAAATTGCATCACATAAAAATCGGGATTTTTTCCTTTTTTGTGTGATTCGCAAACCTTGCAGATCATGAAAAAAAATTTCTTAGGTATTGTGCTTTTTAGTTACCAATTATTCTTTATTTAAACTAATTGAGATAAGAAATGCATGATTCACGAATTCTTTATAGTAGATGAATGTATCTTATACCCGAAACGAGAGCATCGAATTTCTGTCTGGATCCTTTACGGCTCGGGTCCGGTCGGAAAGCGAAACGACAATCAAATATGCACGTTTAGTAAGCTATCCAATGTACCGGTAAAACCTTGAAACAATCTATAATCAAGGTCAACTTGTGTTAAGAGCCCTCTCTTGCACAAGTAGGCTTTCACTCATCTGAGAATGTTTCCCATAGTTAGGTTACTGGGTGCGGTAGTTGTTCTAACGACGTAATCGTGGTGTACTGACCATGCTTCTCTGTCTGCTTGTGGGCTCCAACCTGATATATCATTACTGAGTATAATTGGTACTATTCTTGAGCCTGGGAGTGTGTACTCTGCAATTCTGTCGAAAGTTTTCTGTACCTCACTGTCTGGTTTTCTTGCGGTTACTCCCGAATAGAGAGACGCTAATGGAATAGCTGACCTATCTAAGGTTGTGATTAGCTCTCGTGTGATAGAGTCGGCGCTCCAAATCTCTCTGGACTTTTCTTCTGGCTTAGTATTTTCACATTTTACAGCCATAACTGCCATTCGATCCCAGGTGACAGCTCCAGTTCCAAGAGCAGGATTATTCCTGCTCTTAGAACATGTTGGAACATTTCGGAGCATGTCTAAGGGCATAAAGTAGCTCGTTATGGTCTTCCTTCTTCTGCTCACCATAAGCATGTAGATCATCATAATTTGAACTTTCAGGAATTACTCTAATTACATCAGATGCTTCAAGATAGTGTTCCAACACAGAATTATTGAATGGAAAGAATCCTTCAGTCCATGCCAACCCCATTTCTCATCAGGTGGAAGTGCAAACTCTCCTTTGATATTTGATTTAATTAATAATAATTCTCTGCACACTTGAATTTAGTGGTCCGGCCATATACGGATAATGCTTTACACAAGTATATAGACATGCAATATCTCATGAAGTCATGGAAGATTAGTGGTCTCACTTTATTAGCTTGTTGCATGTATTCAGAGGCCCTTTTGAATAAACATTTCAAGTTACAATCAGGTGCTGGCATTGCATAATAAACAACATCTCTTCCATCATTTTCAGCAATTGCTCAGACTTAGACTTATATTTAACATCCAACTTTACATTTTTTGCATGAATCTCATTCTGAAGGTGGGCCAATGATTGTTTCATGCTTCTAGGTAATTTGTCCGTCTTTCCTTCTTGCGTAGTCCAAGATATAAAGTGAGGTATGCCCCAACCACCTAGATATCTCGGTGCAAATGCAGCATTTACTAGCACTATCCAATCGCATTCTTTCACTTTGTAGTTAGTCTGCATCAGTAGCACGAGAGAACGATGAGCATCAAAGTAGTAGCTCACGAGAGGGTATACCCCTTTATCGACTGCAGACCTGAAAGATCCAAAAACTGTGTCCACTTGGGAATGGATTGGTGCAAACCTACGGTTATATTCTTTGTCCGCTCTAGACAGATGCATTTTATAGTAGAATAGATGGTTTTGACTACATCCAATTTAGCTCCTAGTGCTTCCCAAATTTCATCTGTTGTTTCGAAGTGCTTGTCAGCTGCCTCTTGTTTGTGTTGATGTGTTGAATGTTCATCAAGAACTACTGCCTGCACGGCATCATCAATAAGTCCTGCAGTGTGTGCAGACTCACTACTGAAAAGAAAATCTGCTCTTTTGGCGACTAAGCATTATGCTTTACGTAGCTTTATTAATCAGCAGCTCACTTTTCAAAAAAAAAGTTTTTTGAAGTCAATCTGTTATACCGAATAAATTCTCAGAGGAAAAGATGACTTGATAAGCAAATTTCAATACAAGATTGTACAAGGTTACATTCATACACAAAAGTTTGGGGGTTTCATACAGAAAAGTAATTTGCGATTCACGCATTAGGGTGATTATTTCTTTCAGGAGGTGGGTGATTTTCACAGAATCTTTTTTATTTATTTTACTTTTCATTTATGACAAGACGATAAAGTTGAAAGTCACTTTTCAACATCTAACTGATAATACCAAGAAAAGAGAACTGTGAATTCTTCCTCGTAGTCTAAGTGCTTGTAAAGCATCTTCTCCGAGGAAATTTCATGGTAAAACAAAATTTAAAAAATTTTGAATGTTTCTCGATGACCGACACGAACTAAGAACTTCTCCTGGTAGTCTAGGTGCGTAAAAACATCTTCCCCGGGGAAATCTTCCTCTTAAGCAAAATTGAAAGAACTTTGATGGTTTCTCGATGTTCGCGACGAACTGAAAAGTTCTTCTTGTAGTCTAGGTGCTTGAAAAGCATCTACTCCAAGGAAATTTCATTGTAGAACAAAATTTGAAGAATTTTGAATGTTCCTCGATGGCCGACACGAATTAAGATGTTCTCCTCGTAGTCTATGTGAGTAAAAAAAATCTTCCCCGAGAAAATCTTAGTCTAAAGCGAAATTTAATGAACTTTGTTGGTTTCTCGATGTTCGCGATGAACTGAGAAGTTCTCCTTGTAGTCTAGGCGCTTGAAAAGCATCTTCTCCGAGAAAATTTCATAGCGAAGCGAAATTTTAAGAACTTCGAATGTTCCTCGATGATCCACACGAACTTAGAAGTTCTCCTGGTAGTCTAGGTGCGTGAAAAACATCTCCTCCGAGGAAATCTTTCTCTCAAGCAAAATTGAAATAACTTTAATGGTTTCTCGATGTTTGCGACGAACTGAGACGTTCTCCTCGTAGTCTAGGTGCTTGAAAAGCATCTTCTTCGAGGATATTTTATATTTAAGCGAAATTTGAAGAACTTTGAATGTTCCTCGATGACTGACACGAACTAAGAAGTTCTCCTCGTAGTCTAGGTGCATAAAAAACATCTTCCCCGAGGAAATCTTAGTCTAAAGCGAAATTTAAAGGACTTTGATGGTTTCTCGATGTTCACGACGAACTGAGAAGTTCTTCTTGTAGCCTAGATGCTTGAAAAGCATCTTCTCCAAAGAAATCTTATTGTAAAGCGAAATGTAGAGAACTTTGATGGTTGCTCGATGGTCGTGACGAACTGAGAAGTTGTTCTGATAGTCTAGGTGCCTAAAATACATCCCTTCCGAAGGAAATTTTATGGTAGAGCAAAATATAAAGAACTTCGATGGTTTCTCGTTCATCGAAATAAACTAGGTAGTTCTTCTGGTAGTCCAGGTGCTTGATAAACATCTTCTCCGAGGAAATGTTATTCTAATGTGAAATTTAAAGAACTTTGATGGCTTCTCCTTGATCGAGACGATCTAAGAAGTTCTCCTGCTAATCTAGATGCTTTAGAAACATCTTCTCCAAGGAAATCTTATTGTCACGCGAACTTTAGTGAACTTTGATGGTTTTTCGATGATTAAAACGAACTGAGAAGTTCTTATGGTACTCTAGGTGCTCAAAATACATCATCTCCGAGAAAATTTCATTCTAAAGCAAAATTCAAAGTACTTTGATGGTTTCGTGATGAGCGAGATGAATTGAGAAGTTCTCCTGGTAGTCTGGGTGTTCACAAAACATCTTCTCTGAGGAAATCTAATTCTACACCGAAGAATAAAGAACTTTGATGGTTTTTCGATGATTGAGACGGAGTGAGAAGTTCTCGTGATAGTCTAGATGCTTAAAAAACATCTTTTCCGAGGAAATCTTATTGTCACGCAAAATTAGGAGAATTTTGATGGTTCCTCGATGATTAGGACGAACTGAGAAGTTCTCCTGGTACTCTAGGTGCCTAAAATACATCGTCTCCAAGGAAATTTTATTTATTTGAAATGTTAAACATGCTCTATTTCAATTTTTAAAAACTTTTAAAAATTCTGAAAATCAATTAAATTCGGTATAATTGACAGTTCAAGTGAATTGAAAAAATTCAAAATAATTCCGTACAATTCTAAATAATTCAGGATGAATTGATGAGAATGCAGAGTGAATTCTAAAAAACCATTCCAAATCTCTTCAAACCTTTGAAACCATATGAAATTACTCACTTCACAGAGATTAACCCATGAGGTAATTTATTGAAAGAAAACTGACTGGTGTGATCTTTTCACTGGAAAAAAATGACTGTGCTAGTCTAACACAACTCAGCACAAGTTTCAGATTTTTGAATTTCGTATTCTTTAAAATTTAGGGTCAAAAAAACGCGGTCCAAGTTCCAAAATATTGCATTTTGTTTCAAAAATATTATTCTAAGTGTAAATTT
>JAUMHM010083659.1:0-13108 GCA_032362435.1 Melikaiella ostensackeni
TTATATAATCATAACCGCAAAAATTATTATCACGTAACGAATTACCTTTCTTCAAGCTTTTCAAATAATTTACATAGAAATATATATATATATATATATTTGTATATACACGATTAAGAAAAAATTACTTTAAAAAGTAATAATTTTTAGAATAAGATGTCTATAATAGTTTTTGCATTTGAGAGAAAGATAGAAGAAATTATTTTCTTTTACAGTTTAAGGTTCATGATAATCATGCTTGGAGGTTCAACAATTTCAAAAATTCGTGGATAAAGCAATAATTTACAGATTTCAATAAACTTACCATAGGTAACATTGAATTTCTTTATGCGTATATATATATATATATATAAGTAAAAACATTAATTCGTTTATATGTAAGTTATTTGTTTAATAATAGTTAAAGTTTCGTTATTTAATAAAGTGCACCGCATATTTGTATATTCAATGTAGAAAAACTCCAGCATTACGAATTGCTAACAGTTATGTTATCCTGGGCAGAGAAGTACGACAATTCTTAATCGTTGCAATAAATGGAAACAACTGCGGAAGTAGTCATGGATTCATCATCGGAGGCTACAAGAACCTGCCTCAAAGATATTAAGCAAAGGAGAATCTCTTTTTTTCTTAATACATTTGATGGATCCTGAAATATTTGGAGTGACTTATACAATAGATAAAAAACATATTGTTAACATAAGGAATACATGTTTAAGAAAAAATGGTTTGAGGTTTGGCAATATTGCAATTGTAAATTTTTTTGTACAAAACATTGCAAGCATTTAAACTTTTTTCAATTTCTAGTTACTTAATTTATTGTCAAAAAGTAAAAAAAAAAGTTATAAGGCTTACGGCTTTAGAAATTTTAATTTTAAAGTGTGTAGCCTTGTGTTTTACAAGGAACTTTTTCTATTTTTCAGCGGCCTTCTGTTGAGAGTTTTTTTCTCTGTTTAAAAAAGTACTTTCCCAATTTTTAAATATTTCTAACTTAAAACTACGAAAATCTCAATTTCTATATAAAATTGATGCAGGGTGTGATTTTGTCAAACTATTATTTTATAACTACGTCACAGTTTGAGTGCAAAAGAATATTTATGAAAGACTTGAAGTCTGTAAAAGTTAACAGAAAATAGGACAAGACTCCTGGTTGTCGTCGTGAGAAAGATCAAGGATTATAACTGAAAGAATTTCCAAATTTTGGAAAAACTGTCAATAATTGTTAATTGTTTGAAAATTGTAAGCCGTTTTTTTAACATTGTTTGACTTGTTCAATTCTCTCGAAGAAGAATAATTGTAACAGAATTCTTGTCTGCAAAAATGCAGAAACTGTTTTATTAAAAAATGATTGTAAAATATGTTTAAAAATATTCAGGAAACTTTCCAACATTTTTTTGACGTATTTTATAATATTTCTTAGTTTGAAGAAAAATAACTGTAACATAGTTCTTGTCTGCAAAAATGCAGTAACTGTTTTATTGAAAAATAAAATATAAATAGTTGTAAAATATATTTCAAAATTGTTAAGACAACTTTCCAACAACGTTGTTACATAAAAGCCGTTTGAAATGATAAAAAATTATTGTATACCTCCATAATAAAAAGTTTAATCCAACTAACCAAAAACTTGTCTTCATCTCATTTATAATATATTGATTATTTATAATTACGTTAATGTTACAATCATTTATTAATGTTACTATTACTGTTTTTTATTAATGATATTGTTATTAATTAATAATAATATTTCATCCTTTGAAAAAAGGCTTCAAATAGTAACATTAATTAATAACAATGTCTTTAATATTAAGAAAAATGTATCAAATTCAAAAGGGCCGTCTAATAGTTCTTTAGTTTGCCAATCGTTGTTAGGGGGCGCCTCTTTGACAAGGGAAGTAACGGGAGGGACGATGATCCGCTATATTTGTTTCCCGATATTTACACGGGCTCTTCACCCCCGTGGTTCCATAACATACAAATAAGTACGAGCACATGAAGGTAATTCAAGAAAGACACTGGTCACTCGCGAAAGAAGTTAACTATTAAATTCATAAAAAAATTGAGTTCATAATCGGCCGAGTATGCCGATAAGTGGATCGGACGTTACGTCATGCAAAGATGACCGACACTAGATTTACTTAATCTAGGGATCAAACAGATGGCGCCAGGCCCTCTGTCCAGGTCTAAGTGTACTGATGGAATTAGCAGACAACAGCGCACGACCCGCGTAAGCCAATACACTCATCTCTCCATTCGTTGCCACCGTCGGGTCTGGTTGGCCACTAATCGAAGGCTATTGAAGATCTAGTTCCAACCGGATTCAACGCGACGAGTGAGAAAACACTCAGGGCCGCATATATAATCTCTGAACCGGGCACTTACAAAAGTATGTGCGCAAGAGTCCCGATATAAATAACTTCTGAGACGGCGCTGCCTGACCGAGCGAGGACCTTGGGTATTGGCCGTCAAGGGATGCTCAGGGGAGGGGGGAGACAGAAGCATTCAAGCGTGCACAGCCGTGAGGCTGGTCAGAGAAGGGATGATCGCGAATGGCGAGATGAGTGTATGTCTGACTGCGAGCTGCGTATCGAGTTCTTCACATCGGTGATTCGGAACCCTGGATGTCATCTCCCTGGCTATGTAGAACGTACCGGACGGTTGAAAGGTACTTAATCTCAAAGTCATGTAATGTGATTGAGCTAAATTTATTAAAATAAAGTGACTATTTCGATTTTTAAGTTTTCCGAGAGCATAATCAGCTCCAACCAACCATTTCCAACTGTTCGCAGACAGCTGTCAATGTTTCGACCATATTTTCACGTCTTATCTGAGTGGTCGTTAGTCGTGTTCATTAAAAAGCATTCATTTTTTGTACGAGGCGAAATACCATGTTACAATACATAGATTACATAAATAAACAGTAGAATATATAAACATGAGACTGTCGAATACACTGATTGATTTTCTTTGATTTCCTTTTTATTATTTTCAAAATTTCATTCCTGAACCTTATGTAGATATTGATTGTTTCACTATTCAATCCAATAAACTGAATTTAGAAAAAAGTGAAAATTGAAAATCTACATCATTCAATTCAATAAATTGAATAATTACCGTTTTGGGCCATTATTGCACATTCTTGTTTTCTGCCTTAGAGTTATTGGCCTGTTCGCCATTTTTACTTTCTGAATTTTCTATCTTTTCCAATATGTTTGTATTCTTTCTCAACGTTGCCTATGTTCCACCATAGCATTGAACAGAATTGACGTATTTGCATAACTTTTTTTTCAATGTGCAGGTAATGATAGTCGGAGTGACATTGACACATAAAGATTCGCACTTGTCAATTACAGCCAAGTCAAGTCATTGACATGTATACCTCAACTCTTGCTTTTCACTTTCTGTCATTTGTTTCAAATATAAGGGAGTGAGATGCTAATATTATAAATGTTAAGGCATACATGATTTTGACGTTACAGCTTCGAAAATTCTACATCATAAATCGATTTTTTATGAACGCTTTTGTTTATGTTCCACTATAACTTTGGACAGGATTATCTTATCGGCATGAATTTTTTTTAGAGTGCATGAAGCCATTCAGAAACAAAGAAAAACAAAAAAAAATGTATGCGTGAAACTCAGTCAGAAATCGAATATTGTTTCTGAACAGAGCCATGGTGAAGTTCCGAAGAGCGCATAGTACCTCAGATACCTTCTAAACCTCGTATGTCCATATATTTTGATGCGCTGATTACAAATATGGCCATAAAAATACCCTTTTCAAGCTTGAAGCTTGAAAAAAGTATGGCTTTGGATAAAAATGCAGAACGAGGTATTCTAGGGACCGGGGATATCGTGTTTGATAAAGGTTAATACTGGGAAAAAGGTAGGGTTGAGTAGGATTACATTCCTTCTTTCATTCCAGTAGCCCTTCTTTCATTATGCCCTTTCTACCCAAATCCGAGAACTAAAAAGGGGGTCGTGCAAGGGAGTAGCGTGTTTTTGAAAATATCGATATGAGAAAAAGTATAGTCGAAAGTGAAATCACACTCCTACACAAATTCCAGTAGTAACCTTTCAAACCTGAGGGTGGAGAAAGGAGCAATTTAGGGGGTAGCGTCTTTATTGAAATGGGGATACTGGAAAAAAGGTACAGGTGTGTGGAAACAGACCCCTGCTCCCTTAACAGTAGCCCTTCTCTACATTATGCTCTTTCTACTCACCCCGAGAGGTGAAAAAAGAGGGCACGCAAGTGTGTAGCGTGTTTGTAAAAGGATCAATATGAGAAAAACAGAAAGAGTGGAGCGGAAAGTGAAAACACACCCTTATCCCATTTCCAGTAGCCCCCTTTCAACCTTAAGGGTAGAAAAAAGGGCATGTGGGGGGTAGTGTTTTTGTTGAAGGTGCGTCACAGGAGAAAGGATAGAGGTGAGCGAAAAGATACCCCTAATCCCTTTCCGGTAGCCCAGCTCCTTCCCTTTCCATCGACCCCGATTGTGTTGGATATTTTCTGGAAAAGAAAACGAGAATACAAGAAAGAGATTCTGTTCATAAACGTATTTTTCTCAGTTTTTGCCTTGAACATGGCATTTGTGGATTATGTAATGGCCATATTCGTGAGAACTTTATTGTGATGATGTTAAAAAAAATATCGTTATGTGGATCTACCTTGTTAAAGTGTTATCTATCTTGATCCTTTCTTCTTTTTGGACAATTCGTACGGGCGTACGAACTTCTGGAAGTTATGAGAACCACAAGCTCATCGAATTGAATTATATTCAACTAAAAATCACTCGAAGGTAGAAAGTCAACTAATTATCAAATGAAAAAGAGTCGGATACTCCAGGAATAAACAAAATAACTCTAAGGTATAAAACTAGAATGTTATATTATTATATTTATTGTATTGAATAGTGAAAACCAATATTAAAATTTATTAATATCTCAAATTCAAGAATAACATTTTGGAAATAAGATCATTCAGCGTATTCGACAGGGGCCAAACAAATTTTGGAATAAATTGAATTAATATTTGCATCAAAATAGAAGTAATTACTTAAATGTGATCTTTCAAATTGAGGCGGTTCATTCTCAGTTGCGACGTCATTAAATATGCGTTTATCCCTACCTAAATTCTATTTACCAGCTGTGGGTGAAACAGTTTGTAGAAACCTGGTTTACTTGTCTATATCAAAATCAATTAAAATTATCGAATTTTGTGTGGGTTGATGAATTTGTAATTATCTTGAATGTTGCGATATCAGTTATGTAATTTAATTACCAAAAGACATAATGGTAAATGGAAAAGAATGTCCAAACTGTTTGACAAAATTTAAGAACATAAATTTATTTAATTGAAAACAGCATCAAGATGCGTGTAAAACAAAAAAACGCCCGAGAGTTGAGAATTCTGACCAATACAGTTTCTCATAAAAAAACGGAGTCAGACACATCGCCTTCAGATTATAGTGAAAACAAACCTGATGAAAATGGTAAGTAAGTTTTATTTTACTCTCCCATAACCTCAAAATTTATTGTCTCATCAACATGAAAGTTCATAAGTTGATTTTAACTTTTGAAATGTACACCGTGTTAGGTAACCCTTATTTATTTCTGTGACAAATTATTAACTGAACTTATAAGTTCCAATATAATGTTTTCATTTTTGAATCTGAACCTATAAAGAAAGATATGCGCACTATTACTCCTTCGATCCATTGACACTTTAATGATTGTTTCTATGCAATTATATATTATACATTATATGCAACTTATATTTAAGGATTACATATATTACTTCAATATATATTTCAGAATTTAGAATCTTTATCTGCATCGAATCGATTCAAAATATGAGAGCAAGAAAAGCTAATGATTAAATGATTAAACGAACTCACCTGTGAGTGAAGTTCTATCATAATTGTAGGAAACGTCTCTTCCGTAAAGATCATGAAGTAGTACCCTCTACCATGTACCGATGTCGCCACTATTCACAGTCAATATTTTTCGACTACTTCGCGTGCTATATTTCGTCATTCTTCAAAGTTTTTGCCGTAACATTTTCGGAAATCTTAACAATCAATTTTTGTTACATTACACATTTACTGTAAGTTACAATCATCGTTGCTCAACGTATGCTTATACAAGATCTTTCATTCAGATTGACAAAGCAAACTGCCTTTGATCGTCAATTATTTCGCGATTATAGAATTTTGCGAAAGTGTGTGAGGTAGACGTCCATCAAGCTGTTTTTCGTATGAGATCCATATGAACTCCGTTTTTTTTGCTGCTGAGGTGGACGCATGATGAGTACTATGTGCGCTAAATTGACCAGTATCGATTCCACTTGAGAATGAAACACTTTTTATCCAGCGGCCTAAGGACGATGATGTCACTTGTTTGTATGGTTTTTTGCAAGAGAGGAATATTTATTTTCCGAACCTCTACGCGCTTTTGATCTATCTAAGTAGTCTTTAAGGACAGTTGCCGGACACACAGTCAAATCTTCTACATAAAACGAAATTACAAGAATAGGTTGTTTTCTATTTACAGCCGAGGTTTTGATCCTATCAGGAATTTTTACCTCTATTCCATTGGTTTTTTGTTCGATATTTCTCACATCGATGATTGCTAAGGTTTGCATTTGATGACCCGTGATGAGGGCCAGCAAGGTTACTAGTTTTAAAGTTAACCTCTTTGAAGTTAATTTGTCATTCGATCCCCATTGGCGTATGGTATTTAAGACTAACGTTGGATCCCATGTACAATCGTATTTAGCAGTAGGTGGTCGAAGCTTCGAGATACCTTTGAAAAATCTTTTTATCTGCGGATCTTGTCCTAGCTCAGAACTACAGAGTAACGCAATTGCCGAACGAAAAGAATTCAGTGACCCATAAGAGGCATCCTGTTTGAACTCTGTAGTAAAAAACGTTAGTACATTTGTTATTGAGAATAGAAGAGGATCAATATGACGATTGTAACAAAAAAAACACAATTTTTGAAATCCTTGTGTCGTACTGCCTTTTCGAGGAATCGCTTATTGATGAGAGCATAATGTCCATTGTTTCTACAGGAATCAATCTTTTTTTGAGGGCCTGCCTGATAAAATCGCGGCAACCAGGGTAATCCTTGTCCACGAGGGGTGTGGTTGCCTATCGAGCGTTGACAGAAGGTTAATTTAAGGTTTGAAGTAAATATGTTTTGATTCAAGCATTGAAAAGTACACTGGAAACCATGCCTGAGCTGGCCAGTTTAGTACAACTAAGATTCCTCTAGATTGTTCAAATTCTATTTTTTTCCAATGTACGAAGTATAATCGAAAAGGGAGGGAACGCGTAAAAGAAATGTGGTTGCCATTTTATGGAGAATGCATCCACGGCAATTGCTCCTGGGTCTTTTTTTCAAGAGACATATTTCTGAAACTTAGCGTTTGTTCTTGTTGCGAAAAGATCAATCTGTGGATAGCCAGAAACATGAACGATAGTTTGGAAAGCTTTTTCTGATGATGTATATTCTGTTTCAGGTTCTAGCTTTCGGGATTCGAAGTCTGCGATTTCGTTGTCTTGTGAACGTATATAAGATGCAAATATCCAGAGATTATTTTTTTCACACTATTCTCAGATTTCATTGGCTAAATTGCTTAATTTCGGAAAACGCACTTCGCCCTTTCTATTTATGTACGTTATGTCCGTGGTGTTATCTACTCTTAATAAAATATCGCAATTTTCTAATTTTTTTCGCAGAACATTTCAGCCCGAAAAAGACAGCCATTAATTTTAAATATTTGATATGTTGCAATCTTTCTTGCGCGTTCCAGTGCCCGTGGATCCGCTGTTGATCACAGCAAGCACCCCAACATGAACGACTCGTAGTCGTCATTCTTGCGTTCCAGCGCTAAAATTTTTTCTCTTTCGGAAGGTTTCATATGATTACGACCATATTTCATTGTCGGACAACAAGATTCTAACGTTCCAATAAAAGCTGCGGAATCCCCTATCTTACATTCCTTCGCCTTTTCAATCCTTGCAATTCATTGTTCGACTTTATATCTTTTTTCAATCCGAAGTTCAACTGTCATTTTTTCAGAATCATAAATTAGACCGAGAAACTTTTGTCTAGTACGTGAGATTAATTCGCTCTTTTTTTATTGGTAATAAATCCTAATCTTCCTTATATCTCGCATGTTTTGTTTACATTTTTTTGACATGATGTAAATGAATAACCGAATAAGAAAATATAATCTAGATAAATCACTGAGACATAACCGAAGGACCTTAAATAGGACATGACAGGTTTCATAATTTTAGTGAAAGTATATGGAGCTGTATTAAGACCAAAAGGTAGACAAGTGTTTTCATAAAGTATACCTTCAAATTCAAATCTTAAATATTTCCTGTCTGCTTTCGCAACTGAAACCAAATGGAACGCATCTTTTAAATCTATCGAAGCCATGTAGCAATCCTTATAAATTTACTTGCAAACGGTTTTTGCATTGTCCAATTTAAAATGTTCGATTTCAATAAACTGATTATGGTTTTTTTAAATTTGGAATCATACGATATGATCCACTTGGTTTTGAAGCTGGGAAGATTCTCGATAGGAATTGTCCGAGGACGTGTAACCTGTTTTACAAACCTTTTTCCTAATGATTGTTTTAGTTGTTCAGACAATCGAGACCGTTCTTCTGGAGTCCACGAGGGCTCCGAAGGTGGGTTACATTGTACAACTTTTGATTTGAAGGGGATCTTGTATCCTTCAATCCAGCTCAGGATGGTTGTATCTGAGGTCATCTCAGACCAGTATTTTCGAAAGAATTTGAGACGACCTGCTGAAATACTTACTGGTATATCTGATAACGCCTTTTTGCAGACTGCTCCCTCTTCTGTGGGGTTTGTTTGCGATTTCATTGTGGCTTCTGGTTCTGGAATGATTTCTGCCCACTCGACGTCGCGCTCGAGTTTTTCTGCTGATATGTTAAGCGGCGTGGCGGGCCCCTCCAGTTTTTTGAATCATGTCCCTGCGTTTGATGAGACTTCTATTTGAGATTTTTGCTGGTCACCTCCAGAGTTTTCGCCGCTTTCACTCTTTCGTCTACATTTTTCCCGAAAAGCCACTCATCTGTACACGTCGAGTTCAGCGTATTACGCATAGTAGAGTCAATATTTTTTAGTATAAGATTCCTTCGAATGAGGGACTCTTCATGTTGTAAGTCACATAGAAGTCTTACAATCCCGCTGAGATTCTCTATCACTGGTAACTTTTCTTCATCATTTGTTTTCATGATCGTTGAAATTAGATCCGTTAGTGCTGCTAAATTCGCAGTTATTCTCTCTTGTTTTCCGAGATTCTCGTATCTCTTTCAATCACAGCGTCCTTTTGTTTCAGACCTGCTTGAATTTATAAAATTTAGTTTTGGAGGATTAAAAAACGAAGCATTTTTAGGAAGACAGTATTTATTCAATAAGGACTGTCTTTCCTCTTTTGGCAATCCTTTACTGACAACTTCCTCCAACCTTATCGCCAGGTCAGCGTGGATGGCTGATGCGAAAGTCGCGTCTGGTACAAGTCGCTCTCCAATGACTTTGAGGACCTCTGTTACCAAGCTCTCTTCTTTTTCCATTTCTGCTGGTAAAGGAGAGTGGCCAGACCTTGTAGTATTTTGGGGCACAGATTGAGAATGGCCACCAGCAGGAGGAGGAGGTGGAGGATACTGTGGATCTGTTTGTTTTCGAGAAGAATCTTCAGGATTGTTCTTACCTCCGTTTTTATTTTCAGGATCAGTACTGCGAAGACTGTGTCAACTAATTTTACTTTGGCTTCGGCTTCGTTCTCGACTTGGACTGCGAATTTGAGAATGTCGACTTCGTTCTCGACTTGGACTGCGATTTCGAGAATTTCGACTGTAGCCTCGACTTGGACTCTGACAATATAAATGTCGACTGTGGATTCGACTTGGGCTGTGATTGTGATAATGTCAACTGTAGCTTCGACCTGGACTGCGATTACGATGGTAGTAATCATCACTATGACGTTGTCGAGACCGACTGCGAGAGTAACAACTTCCTAAACACAAAATTTAATAAATAAGTTGAAGGTCCATAGTAGGATATTGCGTGACTTCAAAATGAAAGAGCTGAGAACAATATAAGACACAGATGCCTATCAGAGGTGCTGTTCTTCTATTTCAAGTCTGACCAGAAAAAAGGATGGATAGACAAAGAGAAAATATGAGAAAACAGGCGCCTAGCAGAGGTGCTGTTCTTGTTTCTCAATTCTGAGTAACTATATATCAGTTGGACTACTTTTACTATTTTTACTATTTTTACTATTTTTACTATTTTTACTATGTTGACTCATTTGCACTGCACTGCACCAAAATGTACTAAAAATCTGATATGCGACGTGATCGACACAAAAAAAGGAGAATGGCGAAATATAGCAGGCGAAGTAGTGGAAAAATTTTGACTGTGAATAGTGGCGACATCGGTACATGGCAGAGGGTACTACATTATGATCTCGAGGAAGAGGCACGCAATACAATCAAAAATAGAAAGATAAAAACCATTTTGAGAAAGGAACTAAAACTTGATAATTTCAAACATTTTTGAGAAATTTTTTGTGCTGTCTTGAATGTCTTTTGTCATTTTTTTTCTTGGCGATACCAAGTACAAGTTTTGAAAATGAGAATGTTTCTCAGGAAACTCAAGACAGTAGAGACTTATTATCGACGAATGAAAATAAAACAAAAGAGAGCACAGAAGAGTTTTCATCGGGCACAAACACAGGTAAACTTATTACTTGTCTTATGAATATTAAAGAACTTAATAGTCTACAAATTTGTTTGAAAAATAAAAGATAGAAAATCGATACATTAATAAAAATATTGTTAATTGATTCCTCTACTAGAAGATACCTCAAGTGACATACTTATCAAGTTTTAATAATTTACCTGTATGACGCTAGAATACTCCCAATTGTTATTACTATCCATCTTCTAAGGATTAACAATAGGGTAGTAATTTATAAATTAACTTTATTTTACAGATTCTTCGATTATTTTTCACCACGGCAGTGACTGGAATAATGGCACTATTGCCATAATAAAACATCAAACATCGCAGTCACACATTGAAGCCTACTTTAAGCTCCAGATGAGAAACTTGTTGGCTCCTATTTCACCCGCTTAAGTCAGCTAAGAAAATGAAGGAGTTGCTCATAATCGTGCTGTAGTAAAAGAGTTTATTGACATCACTCTCTATCTTCCAAGACGTTGCATTGTATTCCGCGGACATAGAGATAGTTTCACTCACGATTTAGGAGAAAATAATCTTGTCCAACTTCTTTCGAAGCGATCGTCTGAACTTGCTACTTATCTTGTTAACCAACAGGAAACGAAAAGCAGGAACAAGAAGGTAGAATTTTTCTTCCTTCCATGACATAGGCAAAAAAAGGAACAAATAGGCTACGTGAGACAATATGCAAATGAAAAGGCTGATGTTGTTCATGAGCATTTAACTGATATCCGACCAACTGTCTCGACTACTGGTGAATATCTTTTCTTAGAGTTTGAAAAGATTCACCGAAAACATTAACTTTATTGGGAAAATTGTCTTGTCGGACAATATTTCGATGGTGCAAGTAACATGCGTGGCGAAGAACGTGGACTTCAAAGTCGTATTTCAGAAGAAAATTCCTCAGTTATTTACATATGGTGTTTGTGGCACAGGGTGAATCTGTTTGTAACGGACGCTCTTCCTTGTAATGTCGACGCCAGAGACATGTTTGGAATTCTTTATGAATTGTATATTCTTATTTGTAACTCAAAAAATACAATCGTCTTTTCTGAAGAGAAGACACAGGAGTTATATCCTAAGCAACCGATGCGTCGATTAAAAAGAGCCAAAACAACTCGTTGGATGTCGGAAGGAATGTTAGACACGTACGTTGCTGTGCTTGATAAATTGGAGCACATGGGAGACTTAAGATGTACTTCTGAATCAGAGCGTAATGCTAGCCGTATTGCTGCAGGTCTTTATAACTACCTTCATTCATTGGGGTTTTTAGTAACAGCATTTACCTTAAAAGAATATTTGAGAATATTAGCCCACTAAGCAAATACTTGCAAAGTATAGATATCGATCTGTATAGTTTGGCTAATCAGATTTCTACAGTTATCAAAGAGATAACTAAACTACGATCTGATGAAAACTTCGAAAAGACTTTTGCTTCTTCCGAAGGGTTTTTACAGAAGAATCATATGGAGGAAGTGCAACCTTTTCAGAAGAAGCGATTAGAGCATGAAAAAAGATCTGCTGATAAGAAGGTAATAGATGTGCCTATAGTAGATCCGAAATTTAAGTTCGAAGTAGGAACCTACAATGTAACAATCGATATGACTTGTCAAAAATTGGAAGAACGCTTCAATGAAAGAAACTGCAAAATTTATCGAGACTCAGCATTCCTGACTCGTAGCGGTTTGCAGAAACTTAGAGAAGATATGTCTTCTTAACCTGATGATGCTTTCGCAAATATAGCATCTGTTTATAATCAGTATATTGATCAAGAAAAAGTTTTGAAGGAGTACACACAGTTCTGCAAAGTATATCCTTCCTTCGAAAGTACACGTCTTTTAAAGATGATGGACACTAAAGAAGATGCAAATCAGGAATCGGTGGCTGATGAGTTCCTTGAAGAGTACCAAGTACATTGTCCAGAGTATGAAGTGAAAGGCGAAACATGCGAAAATAATGATGATAGGGTCGAATATGAAGATGATAAAAACGTAGTTAAGGAGCCCAGCGAGTTACGTCATTCTGGTAGCATTATGCAAGTTTTCAAAGTATTTTTTTATTGCAAACATAGGCCTGTATTTCCAACTATGGCGGTGCTTCTAAAAATTACAGTTACGCTACCAGTAACCATCACAACGCCGGAATGCGTGTTTTCGAAAATTAAATGAATAAAAACGCGCCTTAGAAGTTTCATGGGGTTCGAACGTCTTGGATCGTTCCTGGTTTTATTCTTTATTCATAAACTGTCCCCTAAGGGTTTACATGACCTCCATTTCTTACAATACTTCCGCATACATATTTTATACTAGCTTATCCTTACT
>JAUMHM010083660.1:0-13107 GCA_032362435.1 Melikaiella ostensackeni
AGTAGAATTTATGCTTTTAAAAGGTCAAATAAAATTGCTGTTAAACATTTCTTTATAGGACCAATCGTAAATCAAGACAATTTTTTTAATCGTCTTTTTAACTATTTATTTGTATATATCATACGGTGAGCGCAGAAAATCGAGCGCAAAGCGCGAATATTATGATGAGAATGTATTCCTTAAGGCCGCATGTGGCAAATCGATAAAAGGATTTAAACAAAAATTGTGGAATTTCATACAGTATCAATTCGAAATGATCTTATTTATCGTGTTTCGAATGTTTTCAAATTTTCAATGTTCTGAATTTAACAATTAAAAATACGAAATTTAAAAATTACAATGGTTGAATTCGAGCCTTCAAAATTAAATGATTCTACAATAATTAGTCTTTAAAATTCAACAATTTGAAATTAGAAGTGTTTAAAGCTGTACGACTTCACACTTGAAGTCCTGATTGAATAAATTCTTCAATTAGAACTAGAAGAATTAACCAAAATTCCGACCAGAAAATAAATTCACTGTCATTTTCCTGCTTTCTCCCGGTCTCAGAAAAATTGAAGCTCATTTCAGCTCTAACGAATGAACTACAGGGCATTTTAAATTGTAATTTTTAATGGAATTTTATTCTTTCAACCGAAATGAGGTAAAAAGGTGACAAATTTCGAAAATAGGTGAAAGAGGTGACAAGTTTAAAAATAGGTGACAAAAGGTGAATAAGTGACACTCTGTGATGACTGGAAAATCCAGAAAAATGATTTGAAATATTTTTTTTAGCTCTGCAAATAACACGTTTCTGTGTCCGCTTCTACCCTCTATCCTCATAAAAAGATATGATATCACGCATATCCTAAAGAATTCTATTCAGGATGGCCAGGAACATCAAACTTTAAAAAGCCGAAAAAATAATTGAAAATATTTTTTTTCACAATACATCGGACCTTGCCAATCGTATAAGAATAAATATAAAAAAGTAGAAAATGACAAATGAAAAGTTGGGCCTTTCTACTGGATTTATTTAGACACAGGCACAGAATTTTTACAGAGTATTTCACGTTAGATAAAAAATACCTTTGAGATTTATAATGAAACTGTACCTTGATTACGCAAAAAATAATTGAACCTACTCAGGCACACATTTTTTTGTACAAGTAAATTTCTCGACACAATGTGTTTGGGGTCTTTAGGGTCACAATGAATAAAATAAGTTGACATTTTTGATAATTTTTTTAATTAAAAATGGTGGACATTATATGGTGAACATTTGTAATTTTGTGTTTCACAATTTCTTTATTAAAAATCATTCATGCTCTTAGCTGCACAAGTATAGATTGTGGCGCCCGTTTGGCTGTTTTTGAATATCATAGGTTTTTACTGTAAAAATTAATCGCAGTTCTAGGTATACTTAATATTATATATTGTTTATATGTATTATGTAAACTAGTTGTTGGTGGATTTAGCTTTAGAGAAGGAAAAATTGAATTCAATTAGTTAATAATTTAACCAAACGTTTCGTCACACAATGGTAGCCCTCGTCAGTAAATTTATTGATTCTGTAAAAAATTACATAATTTCTTGTCAGGAACATATCGTACAAATTGGGTGATCATTGTGCGGAATGAGAAACATTTTTTTGTCTTTGGTTAATGTCACAGTAGTGGAGTATTTTGATTTATCGTTGGTTAATATCTCAGTCAAAAATTATTAAAAACATTTTCATATTTGAAATGTGATAAAATGAATTTCTTAATGAAAAATCATTTGTGTAATGTAATTACAATCACAATATTTATCTACATACTTTAGTTTGTTGAAAAACTGGTCTTATATTATATTTCCTTCTTCTGAAAAATTTATAAGACTTCTGACATCCATGAATAAACAAAAAATAAAACTAATAGAGTGTGTTACTTTTTCGCACTGTAGTACTGTATGATTCTTAAATTATTCATTATTCACCCACCCCACTCATAATTTTTAAAATTGTTGATGAAAGCAATTTTTTCCTTTTCTTGTATAAGTTATTTGAAATTAATTCTTATTATAATTTTCAATTTATAATTCATATTACAAATATATAAATAATTAGAGTTACTTATGCAGAAAAAACGTTCCTCAATCTCTACTTACACTCTTAGAGTGTTCTAAGTAAGTCAACGTTCGAAAGTCTGACGTCAGCTCCATTGTCCAATTTTCCTTGACGCTCGGTCTAGGACGGCTAGGTATGTACCTGTACACACATCTGGCGAAGGAGTATCAAAAAGCCCAGCCGATCTCGAGTCGATATATCGAATTTTCAACACTATGTCGAGCCGAGACCAAACCGATACCGAGTATCGAAAACCCGATCCCGACCCGAGACAAAACCGACACGATCGGATCCGATCCCGAGAAAGTATCGTATCGGACTGCACCACTAGTTTGAAATGATAGAAAATAAGAAATTCTTACTATCAAAAAAATAATTTTTTTCTTATCACTTTGATATCAGTTCTGGGCCAGGTTTGGTGCTGATCAGTGAGACAAGAACAAAAATTTCCTAGTTCAGTCTGGAAGGTCTGGTCCGGCCAAGGACTGGCTCTGATCAGCTGTTCCAGAACAAAATAAGTTCTACGTTCGATTAGCAAATTTTTGTTCAGATATTCCGAAAAAGTCAGTTCTGAGGGGCTAAAATGATAGAAAATGAAAAGTTCACACTATCTAAACAAGAAATTTTTTCTTATGACCTTGACATTCTGGTCTGAGCCAGGTTTGGCACTGATCAGCCAAATACACTTATAGTGAAAAATTTTGTTTTTCAAGTCATCAAAAACATAAAGTCTCGTCCCAAGTAGTTGCTATTAATTTCTCAATCGTTCCCAATCGAGACAGCCCAGCGGCTGGCCGGCCTCCAGCTAGTGGCTGATCAGCCATTCACTAATAGCTGACCAGTCAATAACTAACGGCTGACCAGCTAATAAGTAACGGCTGATCAGATAGTCTGGCCTAGGGCTAGTCAAAAATAAACGTTACAGTTTTCGCCAGGCCCAGGCTGGACCGTCCGGTCAGCGTCAAGGCTGGAAACCAGGCGGTCCGGTCAGAGTCGGGCCAGCGCTTGAAGATTTTTCCACATAGATTAAGGTTGAAAGAGAAATAAAAAGGACTCCTTGATTCGAGACGATTCGATGGTACTATAATATTAATACATCTCATTGAAGAGTAAGGAAGTTATGGTTATTGTTAATATTGAAAATTTTGTTACTCCCAATAAAATATTTTTCGTTAACATAACATAAAATTTATGTAAGAATAAAAAAGTGAATCGTTTGAGCTATTAATTATTATCATTCATTATTTATCATTATTATTTTATTATCGAGACAAGGCGTTTTTGGACAGAAAGTGGGCAACAAATACAAAAAAAGTTAAATTCTAGTACATTGAAAAATTTATATATATAAATATCGCAGCTGTCATCTGTACTTCATCCTTTAAGTTGTTTTCGGTACCATATTATGTTGATGTATATTTGTTTTTTGGCTGGAAACTTAATAAAGATTCATTAGTATTATTATTATTATATTTTTCAATATGTGTGACCAGCTCCGAAGGGAGTCCACTTCCCAGGTTTTCACAACACCAACCGGGAGGAGAAGTGTTGGGACCAGGAGAGAGAGAAGGCCGTCTGTCATTTTGCCACAAGAGTCGCCGATATAAAGATGATGGAATGGACTATTGGCTCCTCCTGCCTCTTTAAATCACATCGAGCGGATGGCGTCTACCCAATACTCTTACAAAAGGACGTGGACTGCGTCGTCCTCCCACTGACGAAACAATTTAGGGCGAGTATCGCTCTTAGAGACGTGTCATCAGCATGGATGGATGGCAGAGTGGTCTTCATTCCCAAACCTAGGATAGAGGGCTGCACTACTGCTAAACATTTCAGGCTGATCTCTTCGACGTCCTTCATCTTAAAGACATTAGAAAAAATGATCGGGAGATATATGAGGGACGAGGGGCTCGATAAAGAGAGGGCAGCACGCCTCTCAGTCGAGCTGATCTGGAGAATCTGCGCTCCATGCCGTTTGAACAAAACTGGAGCAACAGCTCGAGCAGGGAGGGGGTGTTACGCTGTGACCATCTTCTTGGAAGAAAATGTGCCGTCAGAAATACCCCTACAGAAGACGACCCTGAAGTTTCCTATTTTTATGGATTTCCAAAGATTGGAAATCCATAAATATAGTAAACTTCAGGGTCGTTACAGAAGTCGTCTGCGGCCATGCTGCAAGGTGCGGCGTCTCGGGCTTAATAGTGAGCTGGATAGAAAGCATTCTGCGGCGGAGGTGTCTCGAACCACATGGGGTGGAGGCCTAGTTTGGAGAGTAGCGTCGCGGAGATGCCTACAAGCAAGACTTCTCTCGCCCCTCCTGTGGTGCACTGTAGTCGACGGCCTTCTTCAAAAGCTAAATAAGAAGGGGTATTATACCCAGAGATACGCGGAAGATTTTGTAATCCTAACCAGGAGGGCTCATCTGGAAATGTTGATGGATCAAACAAAGTCAGCGCTGAGCACCGTGGAGCTTAAGTCCGACACTTAAGACTCTGGGTAATTTTGGAGAAGACCAGCTTGGTCACTTATACGAAAAAGTACAATGTCTGTTTATGGTGGCCACAGGTGAAACTTAAAACGATGCAGGATAGACAGAGATGATTAAAAACGCCAGCATTCAGAGAAGTGACGAGAGCATTGAGGACTACGCTCATGGCAACGTTAGGCTACATACTTTGCAAAGAGCTCCTACTCGTTGCGATAAGTGCCGGGGCGGCTCATGCGATGGGCGGCCTGACAAGAGCGGATAGATGGACTTGGGGGACTAAGGACACTAGGTTGCTAAGTGACATTAGTACACTATCAATTCCATAAATGAAGCAAGGCAAAATAACAAAACGTTTCAACTTCACCACGGCTTTTCACTTCATCATCCCTAACAGGGATGTGTGGAAAGCAAATGGTAACCCGCTCCTTCAAGGGGAAATCTGGCACACAGATTGATCCAAGTAGAAGGGGGATCGGAAACAGAAATCTGCGGCAGCGCAGAAAGGAGAGGGATGGAGATCCCACTTGAACGACATGCCACCGTCTTCTAGGAGGAGGTCCTGGCCGTCCACCGCTGCGCTAAGACAATTATAGAGGAAAACGCATCTGGCAGGCGGAACACAATCAGCTCAGACAGCTGAGCGGCTATAACTGCTGTTGGAAAATCGGTCATAATATCATAAATGTTTTGGGAATGCAAAAATGCATAAAACTAACTGGCAGAGAAGAATAACATAATCCTCATATGAGTTCCTAGTCACACAAGAACCAGGGGCAACGAAAAAGTGGACCAGCTGGGAACAAACCCAGGGTTTCCGACAGTTAAAAACTATCTGGAGCTATACGTGCAGGATAGACAGAGCCAGGGAAATCCTTAGGGTACCCAAGAAAGATCTATGGATAGTGGTTCAGATGTTCACATGGCACTACCACTTGAGCTATCACAAGCACAAAATGGGACTAAATCCCACGACAAAGTGCAGGAAATGCGACAGGGATGATGAGACGTGCCTCCATGTCCTATGCCATTACCCGGCACTAGCCAGGCTCAGGAAACAAACCTCTGGGGCTCATTTTGAGGAACCCGAAGAAATTACATCGCAAACGGTGGTCGACATCTTGGGACTTGGAACAACTGACTTCATACCTTGAGCGCCAGGGGTCATCCCTGTCGTGGCCTTTGTCCTCTCATAAACTAAACTAAACTAAACTACTTGAGAAGCATCCCCAAAACATACTCAAAAAGTGACCGGGTTGTGCAAGCCCTTTTAAGTACCTTGGATTACATACAATTTTGATAAAAATAACGGTTGTCGGAGATGTTTACACACAAGTCTGTCTTGAGTTGTAGTTTGGGGCGCATGTTCTGATATTCTGGTTAATAAAAAAGGCATAAAAAAGATAGACGTTCATAAGTGGAGAATAGACTTAGATGAAAAAACATAGGCTTCTAAAAAAATATGATGAAGTAATATATTATCATATATCTTCAACATGAATATTGATTTTTCCATTGCGGATCAAATCATTTCAGTCTTCCCAAATTGTACACAATGTTCACCCCAAACTTTAGGAGCTGAGTTTACCCTCTGAATATGTGATAAGGCACGTACGAAAAATATATGTTGCATAAGCTAAAAGGCCCTGAATTTCGATGGAACTTTCAGCATAAAATCGTTTTGATATATACTTACAAGATAAGTTTTTTTTCAATTTCAAATTATTTTTTTCTTTATAAATATTATACTAAAGTTATAACACGAATATTTTTCTGCCAAAATAAAAATCAAGATACAGTCTTTCCAGGATTTTTCTTGAACATTCTTGAGCTAATATCAAATATTGAAATTATGTAAATTTGTTTCTCATATACGTCAGTTATAGTTTTGTTGATTTCTCCATCGTAAAACTATATACGGACGCAGATAAGGAAAATGGTTTCCTGTGATAGGCTTGAAAATATAGAATTTTGATTAAATTATCGAAGCATGTGAGGCATGTTATCTCTAAAATTCATATTTCTATGATATTCCAAACGTCTATCAATAAACAGTGTCTTACATTGCTCGAAACCATTAAAAAGAGGATTTATCAGAATTGATATTTATCCAGTTGTCATTCTGATGCCTTTGCATATATAGATACATTATTCAAAAACTTATTTCAATTCTTAGAATCAAAATGAAGAAAATAACTCTGTTGGCTAGTCGCCCAGCTTTTCAGAATGAACTTTGAAGTAGACTGATTACATAAAATTAATAAATATCAAAATTCTGATCGGATATTGAGACGTGATTGTATGGGAAATCTGTATTATTTTGGAAAATAAACCTGGGAAACCTAAAATGGCTGAAATGAATAATATCATGAGTATCACATGCCCTTAAAGTCTGATAGTGCAGGAAATTTCCATTCATGTTTGCCAATTCAAATAATAATCTATGAAATTGTTTTTTTCACGTTCAAGACGAGCAAAGGAGCATAGACGTAGATTGTCTAATCAGAAACATTGTTTATTTATCACGGCGTAGTGCCCACAGAATTTGAGTTACATATGCAAATTAATTCTTTTCTAGATTTCAAACATTTTTTTTATTCTATGAGTGCCGGTAGTCGTGATTTTGATCCTTATAAATTTTAGACACTGTGAGAAGCAAATCAATAAAATACAAATAGTTTTTAATGCCGAATGAGATAGCCTCCTATATATCTTGAAACAATTACAAGAAAATTTATTATTTCAAATTTTATCGATATTCTGCCGTCATGAATTATTTCAGAATTCTCAAACGCTTCATATTCAATTTTCTTAAAATCTTTGTTGGTATGAATTTTGAAAAGATTTTCCACCCATGAGTAACATTTTAATTGCAAATAACGATTGATCTAGATTAGTAAAATTTCATTTATTACTAGTTAAATTCTACTGATACGATTACAGAAAAGCGAGCCACTACATATTAGTAGACAGTTTATAATTCAGTTAATCATAATATTTATTAATTCGATAGTGGAAAGTTACGCGATTGTGTAACACTTAGAATTGATTGAAACAATAAAAAGGCTGTACTGTGAAGGTTGTAAATAGGCTACGTCACCTCCGCCAACCTAACATACTTACAATTTATGGCTCTACAATGAAAAAATGAGAATTATTTGTAGACTTTATCTGATTGACCTTAAATTATTTACTTTAGAAATAATCTCTTTAATATGTGCGCTCACAGAAACTTCTCGAATTTCGATGAAACATAAAAATACGTACCTGACACGTGATGAATCCTTCACGTCACGTCTACCATTTCTCAACAAAAATAATCGAAAACAAATATTCACTTATTCTTAAGTAACCGAAATCATCAAATAATTAGTAAAAAATCTCACATATGGACTTTAGTAAAATAATCTTGTGATTTTTTAACTATTCCGTTAGTGAATGATAAAATATATACATATCGCATTATGTGAAGTCTTAATATAATGAAGTCTAATGCAGTTAGCGAAATTTTCCCGAATTTGGATTCAGAAAGTATAAAAATAGATGAGAGTCGGACTACTGACTTTTGTCTGAAACGTGTTGCGGGCATATTTTCAAAAAACCTGATATTTGAAATGAGAAATTTTGGTCAATTTAGAGTTGATCAGGCCTCTAAGTTCCTTAAAAATTATGTATATATCAGTTGTGAATCATATTAGAAAGTGGTGGTGTATAGCAAAAATGACATCTTTCATATACATTTAAAAGTCTTTATTCTAGGAAATATATATATATATATATATATATATATATATATATATAAAAATTGACAGTAGTGATGGCGTAATGATTTAGTGAACTTCAAATTACTGGTTTGTAACCTCCAAGCCATACACGCATGCCAAACACATGCCAAGACACTTGCAAAATGGATGCAGAGAGCTGACATTTTTGGGTCGCTCCGTGTTCTCTAGACATACAAAGGTTTCGCTAGACCTTCATTGTGATTCCGTCGAACACTGTGGCCGCCCAACTCATGGTCGTGAGGCGTGGCCATAGGTGCAACTCACCGCGGTTGTACTGGGAACCGGTGTCATTGTGACACGAAGCGACCCAAGAACAACAGCTCTCTGCATCCATTTCGCAAGTGCCTCTGCATGTCTTCCGCACGCAAGTTTGGATTGGAGGTTACGAATCAGCGATAGCGTCGCACCTCCGAGACCACCGATGACATGGACAAACATTTGAACCAAATATTCTCGGAGTATTCTTTGCAGCTGCCTTATAAGGTCTCGATACCTCCCTGCCTTTTCATCTCGTTGACCGCGATGTTGCTGTTGGCCGGAACCGAGTATTTGCCCATGAACATAGTTTTTTTCTCTTCGTCCAGAAATACACTGTCAGGCCTCGAGTTTTAGATAGGGACTTCTGGCTTGAACTTGTAATTCCAGTAATTTCGGGACTTCTCGTTCTCAACAATTGACTCTATCTCTCTGGGAGTGTTCGGCAGGTCAGGCCTGTGGTAAATGACATAGGAGCAACAAAATAGTAATGAAGCACTCTTAGGGCTGCAGTGTGACCGTGGAGATATGTCATTCACGAGTGAGTGGGCCACCCGGATAGTACGTGCCATAAGAGCTCAGAACGTGCATTACACGCTCTGCACTTATCAATAGGAGCTTCTTGACGTCAGATTCGGCTACAGTATACAAGGTGCAAGTGACACCGTTCTGATACGCAAAAGTAAAACCCTCTGTGTCTGAATTAAGTCCGGAAGATTTAAGGAAAGTAAACTTTCGCACCATGGACAAGGACTGGTCCTTCATGTTTCTTTGAAATTTCCGTGCATTTCCTTGTCATGAAGCTGTTCGTGGAAGTTGTTGACCATTGCTTTCTACACCCGTGCTTTGAGAAGTGAGGCATCTCGATGGAATAATGCACATTCCTGACTCCTGATATTGAGATCCTGGCCAAGCGACTTGGTTGCCTGCTCCGCAGGTTTGTAAAGGAATGCTCCTTTGACAATCATCTCGTGATCCCTGACCATTTTCAGGAGAGCATCTCATCCATTTGCCATGAGATGAGTTGATGTGTATGATCTTACGTGTGGCGATGTCAAGGGCCGTGACCTCGTCCTGCGTTCATGGAACTAGCCTAAATGGAAAGAGTAGAACCGGGACGGCAAGCATGTTAGTCGCAGATACATGGTTCAACGACAACAGATTGGAAAACCAAATCTGTCGAAGATGACGCTTGTGCCTGATTCTGAGAGCCTCCTTCACTGATGTTATATCCTGAATGCGGCTCTCTGGCACGCGTAGGTATACGTAGGTCTCTCCAGCGCCAAGGTGTGTAATAGCGCTCCTGTCCACAAAATCAGGGTTGTCACGAACGCTAGCAAGTCGTCCTCGCTTCAAATGAATTTTGGTGCACTTATCCAATCCACAGTTCATAATAATTTTTCGTGTGTACCCCTCGACGATCCTCAGAGCATACTTCAGCTGCTCTAGTCCAAAAGCCAAGATCTTCAAGTCATCCAGATAAAAAATATAAGTGACCTTATGCTTGTAATTATCAGACTTGTCGTCGAGGTACCTATGAGAATCGCGTAGTGTGAGAAATAGAACAGAGAGAAGAGGGGCAGAAGTGGAATGCAGAAAAGGAGAGGGCTCAAGCTGTCACTCTGAAAGACGCTTCTCTCGATGTTGACGCTGATAGTTGTCACAGGATGGTTTTCAGATGAGATAGTAAATCTGGTTTTCCGAAGAGGCATGAATCTCTATATGCATCGCACCATGTGTGGATAAACCTTCAAGCCTTCCAGCGGACAGATGATAAGCCTATGACAGGTTAAATCGAAAGCATTCTGGTAATCAATCCAGGCAAAAGGGGGATTTCTACAGAGGCGCGATGAGTCACCGAAAAACTGTTTATTCTCCCTGACCCATACATCCCTCTTCTGTATTTACCTTCTTGCATCAGATAACACCCGTATTTTGTCAACAATGTGGTGCTTAATGGTTAGCAGCTTTGACTTGTTCAGTGTGTGATGGTGGATTCGCAGTTCGTCAGAGAACTTTTGGACTTCTACCATAAGAGGCTTACCAGATATTATGTAGTCAATCACACACTGAATACGGGACGCGTTCTGTCTAGCCCAGCTTATCTCATTTTTCAGATGATGTGAGCGCCTTTTGGTATTTGTATTTGCCTTTTTGTATTTTACATGATCCGTCGTCGGCTTTACCCTCCAATTCATATCAGCCAAAGCTCTCGCCACATCATAAACTGAACAATTGATCATCCAGAGGTGAAACTTCTCCGAGAGATCCTCACGAAAGGTGGCATCAATTCCTGCCAGATCTT
This sequence comes from Melikaiella ostensackeni, assembly GCA_032362435.1. Classification (NCBI taxonomy): domain Eukaryota; kingdom Metazoa; phylum Arthropoda; class Insecta; order Hymenoptera; family Cynipidae; genus Melikaiella; species Melikaiella ostensackeni. The sequence goes on from JAUMHM010083660.1 coordinate 10,917, forward strand.
GGAGCTTAGGAGAAACCTGGATGTTGATGTTTCTCCTTGTCCCAAAATTGCCATCATCTCTTTGGGAGTGCCTGATTTCCGCGGTTGATCTCAATGTCGCTTTCTTTTCTTCGTCTGCGAAATGTTCTTGCATTGGTTGGGGAAGCGTTCCGCGTGTTGTCGGTGCGGTTTCGCAACGCCTGTTGCTAAACGTGCGAAAGCTTTGAGTATTTCTGGCACCATAGAGTATGCAGGCGCGCCACGCAAATTTGGCATCGCATTTCCATCCAAATTATTTACAGTGTCCCGAACTCTAGGGCGATCGGCAATGTTCGCCGACAGCTAGGGAAAAGATTCGTCCACCGTTGCAGAGCCCCGCATGCAAGGGTAAGGCTGCATACTCTACGAGGTCGCTCAGTATCCCAGAGACACCGCATATGATACCTCACCCAGGTATCATTCAGCTTTCGGCACGGTTTCTCGCGCCTTAGCTTGGGGTTTTTTCCTGCGGGATCATCCCTGGACAATTGTCCGCGAGTGCTCATTAACTTTTATAACCAAATTCACCAAAAAACCCTCGGTACAAGGACCCTCCATCCGCAACATGAGGACGCGTCCGGTGGTTTTGTCATAGGCTCTCTGGTACTATTGCAATAGAACTGAATTGAACCTAATAAAAAAACATATGGTATAATGTTTTGAGAATATTCGGTCAAAATAGTTTTTCTCGTGGTCGGTGCTCTCGTAGATGCAAAACCATCACTGGTTCGTAACCTCGAAGCCATACCCGCGTGCCAGAAAAATGCCGAACCACTTGCGGGATAGATGTAGAGAAGAGTCATTCTTGGGTCTTTCCGAATCCTAAAGACACACGAGGGTTTTGCCGTGCCGTCATGCACTGTATAAAAAAGCACTTTTTTTGGACAAAAATTGCTCGACAGTTCAATTTTTAATGGATTTGGATGTATTTTTTTTCACTGACCGTGAGGCTACCAGGTACAACGTGTATCTGCCAATTTTTGACTTTTTTTGAAGCAAAATTTATAATAAATAAAATTGTTTTTTTATAACTTTTCAAGCTGCCACTGCTCCAAAGACTTTCAAATTCGATCAAACAGGTATTAAATCAATATAAGAACTACACAAAAATAATTCATTATGTGTCGGAGTAAAAAAAATTGTTTATAATGTCATAAACAAATTAATTAACAACTGTCTTTTTCCATAATTTGCAATGACTCGTTGTTGAAATTTATTGTTTTTGCTTAAATGTGAGAGAAATTCATGTGGGATGACGATTAGTTACAAATAGTTGCTCTTTTGTTATTATATAAAAAATTTTTGCAAACATTTACGCATTTTGACAATGTCTGAATGTGTAGGCTCAATTTTTTCCGCAGAATAAAGTGAGAATGTCTTTTCAATGACACCTTGTTGTCATATTTTGTATTTCGACCAAACTTTGTATTTACTCAAACAATTCTTATAAACAAATGACCATGATTAACATTCTTCCAGAAGTAGGCTCACTTTTTTTCTACAGAATTGAGTAAAAATGTCTTGCCTGAAAATTCTTGCCATCATGTTTTTCGAATTAATGATAACTATTAATTATTTAAACAATTTCTATAAACAAATGCACATTTAGATCATTTTTTCATGAATGATTTCATTTTTTTGAAGTAATCAACTAAAAATGTCTTACCAATAACTTTTTACTGAAATAGGAATAAGAATAAAAATCTATATAATAAATTGAATATTAAGAAAGCGACAATGATCATGCAACACAATAAACATTTACATTATTTACAAATACTATTTTGAAAAATACGTCAGAAAAAAGGCACAGGTAAGACATTCTTTGTTGATTACTTTAGAGAAAATGAGACCATTCCTGAAAAAAAAGATCGACATATGCATTTGTTCATATAAGGGGCAAACACTCTGTCGTGCCAGAAACACCCAGAGCTTTCGCACGTTTCGCAACAGAGGCTGCGAAACCGCGCGGACAACCTCTTGCAAACAGGATATATACGCGGAATGCTTCCACAATCGCTGCAAAAACAAGCCGCAGACGAAGATGTGGAAGCGACATTAAGACCAACCGCGGAAATCAGACATCCCCAAAGAGGTGATGGCGATTTCAGGACGAGGAGAAACATCAACATCCAGGTTCTTCCTAAGCCCCAAGATCTGGCTGAGATGGATG
>JAUMHM010083661.1:0-12884 GCA_032362435.1 Melikaiella ostensackeni
TGCTTAGAAAGCACTCGAATCTGTTTATATAAAATATTGCAATACTCTAAGTTTTACAATAAGCAATATTTTCAGTGCCTTAGAAAACACTAAAAACTAAATCTTTAATCGTCTTTTAATTATATCTGTAATTTAAATAAATTTATTGTATTTTCAAAGTTCTGTTTGAATGTGTTTCTCATTATTTTAATTTAAATCAAATTTTCCAAGCCGCGAATTCGGGTCAGGTTAGGATGGTGAAGGGAGGGGGAAGTTATCGATAAATATCGATATTATCGATATCTTTTCAGAAAATATCGATATATATCGATACATCATTTTACCGATATTTCCCATCACTAATGAGTATTAACCACCCGAGAGATCACGAAGTTACGGGCAACGGAACGTCCCGTGGCCTGTCTTGGCTAGTCATTCGCCTGTGTTTAGTACTCTGGCTCATCATCTTATTTCCGCCACCATTTGATGTAGGAGGGAGGGGCGCTGATGTGCAGCCATATGGTGCGTACACGTTTCACTTTGTTCCGGTTGTTTTCTCTATTTGGGTCTCAAAAAAGTTGCTATCAGAGTGCATAAAGTGCTATTGGCCATTGTCCATACAGTGAACTTGTGACTGTGGTATTTTCTTCACAAAAAATTGACTGGAGCCTCTTATTTCTATTTTTTTGTACAACTTTGCAAAAACCTTTGTGATTTTCTACTATAGTGACACCTGGTTATTTGGGCTCGAATTCAATCAGAGCGTCATGCCAGAGTTGTCGGAAAAGCAGTTATCAAGTCAGATGGACAAGCTGAAATCGTTTGAGACGTCTATGGCCTCTGTCAGCAGCAAATTAGGTCAGCTGACTGACGAAAACAGAATCTTGAAAGAGGAGCAAATGCAACTGAAATCAATCATCTGGGAACAGGATAACGTAATCGAATTTCCATAAAAAGAGATCAGAAAAAATAATCTAGTCGTCTTTGGTATTTCAGAAAAGGATGATGAGAACGCCGACTCTGTTTTGAAAAGTGTTATCATGAATGAACTAAAGGTCTCACCAAAAGATATACATTTGGAAGTGGTCAAGGGTATTGGGAAAAGATTCGCTGGGTGTCTTCGTCCCATCTGAACCCAACAACGCTCTTTTAAGTGAAAGAAACTACTCTTAGTCAACGCAAAGAATCTAAAAGGTACGACCGTTGGTCTCTCTGCAGATTTCTCTGAAAAAACAAAGATGGAAAGGAAAACACCGCTTCTACAAAAGCTTACTTCGTTTGAGTAAAGGCACTCCTGATTTTGTAATCAGACTCGAGCTAGGGCTAGAATACATTTTCCGTCAAGTAATAAAGATGGCTCTCAACTGGGTTGCTCAAATTTTAGATACGGAGGATTCCCGCTTTCCTAGTGTGTGCTTGAAATGTCTCATTCGCACTCTAGGAACCAAAAATGTTTACTGCAACTGGTTTAAGCAATTAGATTTCCATCTTGTGAGGGCCGACGTTCATACTGGCCAGATGTTAATAAAAGGGAGTTTCAGAAGCGAATTCCAAATATACTTGTTGAATTACAGGAGTTCTTTAGCTTACAGGACGTACAACGCATAAAGTCAAGTAACTTTGGCTTAATTTATAAAAATATTTTTCTGGAACGTCTTTGCTCGGATAACATTTACCTGAATCCGCGAGTACCTCTCTTTTTCAAGCGTATAATGGCTCAATTGCGAACTTCCTTGAAATTTGTCATTAAAATAACTACGAAAGACCATACGACTATAATTGATCCTAGGAATAACTGCTCTTTATGTAACCTTAATGAGAAGGAGGACCCATGGCACATATTTGTCAGATGTCCAATGTATTCGCCAATGAGATCGTTTTTTTTTTTAAAGAATTGGTCAATATTGACATAGACAACCTCTACAAACTTTTTGTTCTAGCAGAGAATGAATGTATATATGATATTGGTAATTTTATCACGGAAACTCTAAAGATACGCGCATTCGGCCTGTTTGAATCACATAAATATAATAAGAATAATGTATGTAGCCTCAGCTTCAAGAAAGAACTGCATTTTAGATTAGACTGATTGTAGTTAAGCTATTTTAACTCTAAGTATCTTTGTACTATTTGTCTTTTTTCTGTATCATCATCCACTCCCTATAGATTTCTGTAATCTGAGAAACAATAAAGTACATGACATTACATTGAATTTGATGGAGGAGGATCCTCAGGAATCATCACGCCGTTCCTTTTAGGGTCCACCGGATTCTCACCTTTCGTCACCTATTACGCTTGTGTGGGCTTAACTATCGCCTCCTGGACTCTTGCCTTGGACCCGTGGCTCTACGAATTGTAACTGGCAATAAACCACCTTTTTTATTAAGTGCATTTCTAATTTTGTTTGCCCGACTCTTAGCCTCCAAATCCCTCCTCGGTAAACAATTCTATTATAACATCCCTTACTTACACTTACCATGTAAATTCTTTGATCCCCGGTAGTTTAACGAGGCCTGAACCCAACGAGTTACGCTTATCCCAGAAGGGGGTTGGCTTAATGGCAAAATAATAATAATGAAAAGAAACTCTTTTCAATTTCTTTTTCAAAAAACAGGGTGAAACATTGACGAATGATAGCCTTGCGAAACATAATACATTGACTTTTTAATGTAATGACCAGTTACACGTAACATTTTGATCCATCTTCGGATCACAAACAATATTATATCTTAGTTTTACATTTTTTCAAATTGAAATTATGGTGTGGACGATTGTGGCTTACACGTGCCTTGTATGCTCTACTTTATAATACGATCGAATTGGGCGGCGGTAACCAACTGGAGTTTCATCGACTTCTTTTGGGGTCAAGGTGGTAACCTTGCCACTTTTCATGTTAATTTTCGCCCGTCTTGGACCAGGACCATGATATATTCCAGCAAGAATATCAATACGCTCTAATATTGCAAAGACGTCACCATCGAATGTTGATAATACAATTTGTTCATGGGTTGGTATGGGCCCATAGATATTAGTTGCTATGAGTATTTTAATTAGTTTATCGGCAGGAAAAGTGTACCTTCGAAGTTCAAATATCGGGCGCGAATCCGTACGGGAAATGAGTCGAATAAATCTGAGCTGTTCAAGTCCATAGCCTAATCCATCAGAAGAAGGAAGCCTGGTAGGTGGACCCATGCCCCTTGTAGAACGAGAAAGCATTGCAGGTGGAGACCTGGACCTGGCACGAAGAGAAGGCTCGGCTGGAGGAGAAGACCTGTCAGGAAAACGACGTTTGTCAGAAGAAGAAGAAGGAAAAGAAGAAGAAGAAGAAGATGATGATGAAGTTCTGCCTCGAGGAACACCAGGAATAGGCTCGTCATTAGTAAAACGATCGAACTGCGAACTTAACCCTGCAAAAAGAAACAGAGGATTACATTTTTTTAAAGTACGCGAAGCAAGACTGAAGATATAAAGTAAGCTCTCCCTGGACAACTTCTTGAGTACAGTAAAAAAAAGATCATTTTTGGTGCCGAGCTTTTAATCCAGTGATTATGTGCACCATTAGAAATCGTAAAAAGCTCTCATATGAGCTTAAGTACTCGAAATACGTCGGCCATCTTGGCTCGACTTGATACATGATCCCGAATCAGATTTATTTTTCCTAACATTAAACATATGAAAATTGTTTGGATCCATGAATGACCAAATTCTTAGATATCAAGAGTCTAAAAATGTTACGAAATAATAGTTAATAACTAATTATTTCAAACAGAAAGCATTCGAAACTTCGAAAAATATATTGAACGATAATAAATTTTGAAAATTGAACAATTTTATTAGAAAGGAGTTGCAATTGTTTCATTTCGAATGTAAAGCATTCAAAATTGAACAGTTTTACTTTCAATTGAAGAATCTCGACATTGAATGATTTCAGATCATTATTATTATTTTATTATACCATTGAACCGTCGTTAAATGGGGGTTACAGTGTTTTTAAGAAACACTGCAAAGTATTGACTAAAATTTCAAAAACAGGATAATTTGAAATTTAAAACTACGTTGAATGTTTCAAAGTCGAAGCTTCTGAAATTCAAGAATTCCAAATATTTATTACATAAAAAATATAATTTAACATTCAATTGGATAAGACGAATTTTTCTAATTAAAAATAGATTCACCGTCACTTTCACCATTCAAAATGAAAACATTTTGATTTATGAACCTATAAAATTGAATTATCCTAAAACTTCTTTCAAAATGTAGTAAGTTTAAATGAGAGAGATTAAAAATGAACAAAATTCTACTAGCAAACATTGCAAATTAAAAAAATTCGAACTTCGTTTTGAACTAAAAAAATTATTATTACCAAGAATTGTGATATTAAAACTATTTATTATATTATTATTATATATTATATTTATTAACAATTTTCAAATGGTTATTTATACTTTTCAAAATTCAACCATTTCTATTTTAATTGGAAAATTAAAACCGATGAAAGGGAAAAATTGAAAAAGCAGCGTTCAACATGAAAATTCAGAACTCTAAAACTGTAACTATTCAAAACTAAAGAAATTATTCAATCACAGAAGTATCAATTTCAGATAGTTCAATTTTTACCTATTCCGATCTTAAACAACACAATTTTCAACTCCGTAATTTCAAATTGTTAAATTTTCAACACTTCATTCAGAATTAATGTTCATTCTTGAAATTTTCCAATTAAATATATTTCAATTTTAAAGGATTCATTTCCTGAAATTTTTAACTAAAAGTTCTACAATTTAAAAATATGGCATTATAAATTAAAAGTTTAAATAAAATATGCAAAACAAGACTGCTATGTTTCCAATTTTTGAAATTGCACAAATTTAAGCCTTTTAATTCGAAATTTTTTATTGATTTCGAAATATGTAATATTTTGAAATATTTTCAAATAAAAAATAATTCAATTTTCTATACTTAGTTCTAGAATCTACACATTTTTAAGGTTTGAATTTGACAAAATATTTTCCTAATTTTTTATTGTTCTGAATTTATTTTGGAGGAATTTAATTCAGAATTGTTTAATTAAAAATCCATCAAACTAAAAATTGTGTAACTATCTAGTCTTTTAATCTGATATTCTGCGATTCCCAAGAATTTAAAAGGCCAAACGATTCTGCAAGTTTGAAATTGAACCCTAAAAATCTATAATATTTAAATCGAAAATTATCAAATTTGAAACTGACTATCAAGGCTTTCAATTAGAAATTTTGCTATTGTGAAGTGTCGTCAGTGAAACTGTTTTGATATTTTTAATATTTGCATTCGAAACCATTATCGATTCGGGAGGATTGCAATTTGAAATTGTTGAATCATTAAGGCTATTAAATGAAAATCATTATGCAATATTAGCAGACAAATTCTCAATATAAATCGAAAATATTTCAGACTAACTATTAAAAACAAAATCAAATTTCTCTTCATTTTCGGCTCCCCTATTCTAAACTAAATTTCACTTACAAGAGAAGTAAATGTGCGAAAGACATCAGCTTCTCAAAAATCCTACGTTTCTGCTACATGATACGCTAATCCTCTAATGAGGAAAAAGAAAGTTCGCAAATGTCCCAATAAGTTCAAAAAAGAGAAGAATGTTCCAGCTTAAATATTTCACAAGTTATGACAGCTTGAAGTGATTTTTCAGTGAAAAAAATGTTAAATATTTTTTTTGTATAATATCTTATCCCATGTACATCTTACATTAAAGTTGTGCAAGAATGAATTGAAGAAGAGTACATTAACTTTAAAACTAAGAAAAAAAATTATTTCTATCTCTTATAGAACAGAACTTATAGTGTCTCATAGCAGGCTGCTTTTTGTGGAACTTTATCACGGATCGCATTTTTTATTAAAATCTTATTTTGTATATATTACTCGTACATCATTACTTTTCACTATTTTCTTCAACTCTCGTGCTTGAGAGAGCAAATCATCAGAAGTTAAGATTTAAAACCATCATTTAGTGAAAAGTGATACGGTTTTTTTTGCTACTTTATATATCCATAATGTCATAATACTGGTGTGAACATCATAACCGAGTACAATAATCTGGATGAGTTTTACAAACTTTAAGCATTTTCCAAATCTCTTTAAATTCAAAGTGAACAGACTCCATTGCCTGTTGACTGAAAAAGCCTTATCCCTTCTGCTTCTCGTCACGAAATTCGGCTACGTGATAGAATACTGCGTGCACTTAGGGGTCACAGAGATGTTTAAATCTAAGTAGCTTCTTTTAAAAACCGCAATACAGTCTTCGAATTTAGAACTTAGATGCTCGCCAAAACATACTTTAACTAACTTCTGGAAATCGTCAAAGACTTGGACATATTTCAAGCGTTCCAGGTTGCTTTTTGCTCGTACAACATCTACTCGATCTAAGAATTTTACGCACCTATTTCTATTAAATGCTGAACTATCATGAATTGCTTGCCACTCGACATGTAAAGCTTTTGCCCACATTGAAGCTTTTTTACGAATGTAGCTAACAGTTGAGTGCAAAGAATGTTGATGACACTTAATATTGAATGGAGTTCAAGAGGTGAAATAATGTCCAACAGTGTCTAAAATCTTAGAATTTTTGTGCTTCTTGGCTTGCGATTGAAGTGAACCTGCTTTTTCCCAATCATCGAAATTTTTTCGAATGCTGGAGATAGTTCTTAAAGTAGCAGATTCGTGGAGCGGGTTCTTCTTGACATAACACCGTGTGCACGGATAAAGATTGCTGTGCGACATGATGCCAGCCAGAATGTTACCCAATTTCAATCGACTGTGATAGTTCCACCAAAGCAATTGATGTCAATTCCTGAGCATAATTTGGATACGTTGTCAACATTTTCCTGGAAGTTTTGCACGAGTCCAAGAATGAAGAGCTTCTCAACTCCTAAATCTTTAAACCGCTCTGCCCTTGCCCATCTATAGTATATTCTTGACAGGTACGTTCCAATCTTGCAGACTCTTCTGTAGGCTGAATGGACAAGCACAACTTCAGAAAGCCTGCTCTACCACTGAGACTAAATTTCAAATGAACTTGACCAAATTTTCGCTCTTCAATTACATATGAAATAATATTTTCGAGATTTGAGCAAAAAACAATAATTTCGTCTGTAGATGACATTTTAACAGCCTTGAAATAAGAAAAACAAAAATTCTCAGCAGTAAAAAACACAAACAGACAGTGGCTTTCAGCTCTTAGTTTCTTGCTCAAATTCGGTTCAATAATCCTTCTGCTTTTAGCAGAAGAACGAATAAATGAAACAATCCCCTCAGTTACTTTTTGTCTTAAATGAAATTAAGCCCTAAAATTTTTAACATCATTGCCGTAATTAAGGTCTTTTTAGTGGATTCACTTTGGATTCACTTTTTAAAAAATAATTATTCATTCTGGAGCCAACTTTGCATTGAGGTAGAGCCACACTCACATTTTTTTCAGACTTCCCCTATTCGGTTACTTTTTTCTTTATTCATGACGAAGGTACGTGATCTCTTGACATAGCCGGTGATTCTGTTATGAAGTTAAGCAGATTATCTAGTCAAGTTGATAAATTGAACTTGTGAGATATTCTTTTTCCTATTAAGCAAAAACAAAAGGTGTGCTAGCGATCACACATACTTGACACTCACACAAATGACTTGAACTAGTACTCATTTTTAGTTGTGCAATTTTATCGAATTTAAAAGGTAAAGACTTTTATTTTCTTCACTCTTTAAACGCGAAACATCTTTCTGGCATCCAGAGAAAACCACAGTTAGTAACCTTTCGTCAGCATCATTGAAATCGGCTAGTTGTTTTATTGTGAATCCTAATTTCCCGTTTGAAGTTAGCATGTGTTCAGTTTGACCAAAACAGAGTCAGCAAACCTTTTTTCGATTCGCATCGTCAGTTACTAAATCCCTTGGTATTTTAATGGTAAATAAGTTTTCGCATGACGTTAGTAAATAAGAAATTAATTGGGTTGTTACATTTAAATAAAAAATTACCCTAATTCAATTATTCAATTCGTCAAAAGAATTCCATATAAAGAAGTCTACTATGAGAGGCTATAACTTCCGTTCCATAAGAGCTAGAATAAATTTTTGTCAGTTTCAAAGATAATTTCATCTACTTTAATTCATCTTTACACAACCTTCATGTAGGATGTACAGGGGATACGATATTATGCGAAAACAAAAAGATTTAACATTTTTTTCACAGAAAAATCACTTTAAGCCGTCATAACTGCCAGAAACATACAATTTTCGAAAAACTGATGTTTTTCACACGTTTTTCAAAATCTAAAAGGTAGCGGAAAGTCAATCAATATTAAAAACACAGGAACTTTTTTTGGACGCAAAATTGAAGGTTTTTGGCAGAGGAAACTTTACTTATTACTAGTTCTCTACGAAAAAACATCACAAAAATTGATAAAAAAACAACAAAGATCGAGTTATTTCAAAAGGGGGCCTAATGATTTTTTTAATATTCGGTAAAAATACTAAGGAGGCATCCCCAAAATATAATTTCTAGGGTACAAACTTCAGCCTGCTCTTTAAAGTGAAACTTGGCTTAGAATAGGCGTTTCGGTTATTGAACAGTTTTCGAGGTCATAATTATGATTTTGTTTGATAGAAAGAGCGTGAGCATTACGAATAAATAATGGAATGTTGATTTTTCAAGCGCAAGGTATTCAAAGAAAAAACCTAAGCATTTTTCGGTAAAGAAGAAAAAGAGGAAAAGAACCCTTAACTAAAAAAAAAATTCCAATTTATTTTTCACCTCCATTTTTTCCCCCTCGGTAAATATGTGTTCCAATGAAAAAATTTCTTCTCCATAAACTATCATCCAATTCCAATTGGTTTAAGTCAAGGTATGGAGCATAACAACTATGACATGGAAGAAGATACGTTAGACAAACCCGTTGTAGGTGGCGAAATGAGAATTGATATTACATTATATCCGCAACTAAAAATCTAAAGTATGGTAAGGCTGTTGGTATGAGTGGTATCACCGCTGAAATGCTTAAGAGCGGCGAAGGATATTTATTTGTGTGGCTGAGCGAGTTGATGAATATATGGGCTGCGAGCGGTGAAATTCCGAATGTTCGGTGAAACGTGGGCGAAACATTTACGAAAATACTTATTATTAAGGTCATGGGAATAACAAAAGAAGTAATCTGGGAAGTTCAATGCGAATTCATGCCAGGGAGATCATGAACGGATCAAATATTTAGCTTGAGGCAGAACATAGAAAAAAGTTTGAGGCGAAACAAAAAGTCTTCTAGGTAATTGTTGATCTGGGAAAAGCTTTCGATGAGGTGGATAGAACTACACTTTGGAAAATCCTAAAAGAGTATGGAGTGATTGGTTTGCTCCTAAAAGCAATAAAAGCAACATATAATGGTGGTAAAGCGAGTGTAAGCGTAAATGAATAACTGAGTGATTGGTTTGTTATTAAGCAGGGTGTAAGGCAAAGCTGCGTCATGTTCTCCTGGATTTCCAATATATACATGGATAAATATCCAAGAATGGCTCTCTTAGACGAATAAGGTGTTGATCTCGAGACGGCGAGAGCGTGTGTACTGGCGTTTGCAGATGATAAGCTTGTTACGGCAGAATCAGTCGATGATTTGCAGAGAGTGATGAGCAGACTGGATACGAGCCTGAATGGCATAGTTTTTAAAATTAACGTAAATAAAATAAAAAAATTTAGATCAAGTTGGTGATTTTCCGTACCTTGGAAACTTACTCGTATTGACTGCCGATGAAAACATAGATTTAGAAATATTCAGACGTATAAACGAAGGTAGAAAGGTTCTCGGTAGTGTACAAGCCATTTCCAGAAGTAAAAATGTAACGAATAAAGCAAAGATTGCAATATATAATTCTGTGCTTGCACACTCCGTGATGTATGTTAATGAAGCCTAGACGTATCAAGAAAAGGATAGCAGTAAAGTGAACACGGTTGGCATGCAATTTCTGCAGAATATATGCGGTAAAACGCTAATGGATACTTATGGGCCTTCGTGAAGAGCTTTGCTAAGTGGATGTGGTTGGGATGAAGCGTATGGATTTTTCTATACATTTATCAGTCGGTTTGAGGGTTTATTTGTGAAGTGTGATGTATCATCGCTCTGTAAAGCTCTTCATCTGGGGTGATTACTAGAGAGATTGATTAGAGAGTCGTGTCGTAGCGGTTTTGTGGGAGGAATGTGTCGTTTGAATAAGCAAAATGCTACTCCTAGATTGATCTAAAGCTTGTTCCTTCTTCTACACATTCTGTACTTAACCTTATCATATATAATTCCTTGATCTTCGTTAGTGCAAAAAGACTAGAACCGAACGAGTTTTTTTTACCCCGAAAGGAATTTGACTTAATGATATAATGGTATAATGGTCCACTTAACCGGAATTTGCAGGCAACCCATACAATCTAGATCCATAAGTATTGCGAGCTAGGGCATGAAGTATTGAAATTCTCAAACATCTGGAAGTCAGTAGGGTATTGGCCACAGCTCAAAAGGCGGTTTTATTGAATTACACTACGTAACAACAACAGCGGTAAACGACGAGCTCCGAACAACACCATATGCTTAATGTTGTGCCTACTAGAACATCGTCACAAGAGAAATCAAATATTGTATTAAATTTATAATATCTTCAACTCATCAGGCACTTGACTTAGTCCGTGGCTAATGATGAAAAACCGGGTTCACCCGAGAAAAAACTGACAAATGCAAAAAAATAAAAATAATTATGCTTTGGGGGCTCAGGCTCAGGGTCTGCTCATCATGCGCTTGACTGTAACTTAGTCTGTGAATAGTGGTTTAAAGAAGTAACCAGCCCAATATGTCATATTAGGCATACTGTGCTCGAGGTTTTCTTTTTTCCCCCTCCGAAGGTCTTCTCGCGTTGGCGTCGTGGTAGGGCTTGAGCTTTTCTCTGATGACTTTGACGCAGTGATTTGCAATACCCGGACCGATACTTTTCGGATCGGTTTTTTGTCTGATCTAGGCAGAAATTTTCGGGACTTATTTACCTACGTCATATCCGATCAGAAAATTGGCATACGAATGAATATTTGGATCAGCTACCAATTTAAATAGTTTTCATCATTTTCAATAAGTATGAGGTGGAATTCAGTGTTCCGGTTGCGTAGTAGAGTCCTGTGGCACTTCCGGTTTCGTGGTAGAATTTGGCTGCGTTTGTGTTGCGCAGTAGAGTAACGTCACATATTCGGCTGCGCAGTTGACTTCTATAGTGTTTATGGTTGCGCAGGGCGACTCTATAGCATTGGAGGCTACACAGTATATTTCTGCGGGGTTTATGGTTGTGCAGTACAATTGCATGATACTTGAGACTGCGCAGTAGAGATAGATTGCGTTTCCTACTGCGCAGAATATCTCTGAGGGATTTATGGTTTCACACTAGATTTTCGTCTTATTTCCGGATGCGCATTAAAGATACATGTTCATGTCTGCCGCACTGTTACAGAAATCTACTGCGCACAGAAAAGTGCAGCCTAGCTCTATTGCGCAACCATAAATGACACAGAAGTCTACAGCGTAGTCAGAAGTGCAGTCTAACTCTGGTGTGCAATCAAAAATGCCACAGAAGTTTTCTGCGCATACGGAAGTGCAACTTGACTCTAGTGCGCAACATTAAATTCCATAGAAGTCTACTGCGCAGCCAGAAGTGTAGCCTAACTTTGGGGCCCAACCACAAATGACACAGAAGTCTGCTGTGCAGTCGGAGGGACTCTACAGTGCTACGTGAATCTAGTGCGCAACCATAAATTCCACATAAAACAGATTCCAATTTTACAAATCAATAGAGACGGACAAATCCGACCCGATCCGGTATCAATCAGTCCGGATCTCGCAAAAACTCGAACCGAAGAATACAAGTTCGGGTCTATCACGTACAGATCCGATCCGAACATTTTTGGAAGGTTCTACTAGAGATCCGATCCGAAAAATGTCGGATCGGATTTTGGAGAGATCCGGACCGAAATTTTTGGTCCGGATTTCCTAACGCAAACTGCTGGATCCAGAGTCTAGACCCGAAAATTTCGGTTCGGTTCCGGATCTTGTACATGTCCGCTTTGCCGACTATGTTGGCGATAGCATTGCTACTGACAGGGTTTACCATGCCAGAAAGGCAGAGAATGAAGAGAAAAAAGACTAAGAGGAACACACCGAATGGAAAGAGTACGAAACATATTGAAACGATGGTCGCTTCCCGAGGATCATCGAGGCGCCCCTGGAGCCATCGCTGGGGTCCACATCATGCAGGACGGTGCTGATGGTGAGCGGCGTGATGGTCAGGCAGATCTCACAATTCAACAATCTGGTCAGAAAGAACATCTACGACAAACCGCAAACATCAACTGTGCCTGCTGTGGATGCTTTGGCTAGCGCAAGCGATTTGCAGCCAACCACCTCTACAGGAATACCGTGAGAGAGCATTAACTGAAATATAACAATGAATATTTTATCTTATGCAAAACATAAGCCGATGAATTCACGGGATAATTTAAAACGATTGTAAGACATTTTGGAAGATTCCAAAGAATATCCATGGATTTTAGAGGGTTTTGTAGGATTTCAAGCGGTTCACCGGAATTTCAAAGTATTTCCGAATATTTCAAAGGACCTCAAGGCATTTTAAGTCAGTATTTTACTCTTAATATTTTATCATATGCAAAACAGAAGCCGATGAATTCACGGGATAATTTAAAACGATTGTAAGACATTTTGAAAGATTCCAAAGAATATCCATGGATTTTAGAGGGTTTTGTAGGATTTCAAGCGGTTTACCGGAATTTCAAAGTATTTCCGAATATTTCAAAGGACCTCAAGGCATTTTAAGTCAGTATTTTACTCTTAATATTT
>JAUMHM010083662.1:0-13104 GCA_032362435.1 Melikaiella ostensackeni
CCCCATAAGAAACATGTGTTAAACTTTATGGTGTTTGAGGCACGGGTTAATATTAACCGATTTGGCTAAAATTTGGATGAGATAATTTTTGTAGGTATTCGAACAAAACTGGAGGGTAAGAGCAAAATATTCTGAAATTTTTTTTCCTTTACGTATGGATAAGGGCCACCCTAGTCTACATGCTAGAAATCGTTAAAAAATGTGTGAAAATGACTAAAAAATAAAAAAATTTCAATATAAATTAATGTATCTTCAATTCATTACAAGTACTTTCAGAATTTGATGACATCTTTCTAAAAAAAAGTTTTAGTTCATTTAGTAAAAGCGCGTAAGCTGTACCTTAGTCTGCATTTCAAAAATCACGCTTTTAACTCTTCTTTTCTCAACGGATGCAACTGCGAATTTAATTTATCCTTATTAATATGTGAAATATTTTCAATTAATATCTTCCAAAGTTACCGAATTTTTTGTACTTTGGTGAGTTCTATATACCCACCAAGTTTGGTGAAGATATCTCACAAATTGACTGAGATATTCCACTTTTAGTGTTCAAAATCATTTGTTTTACAGATAGTTATAATTTCCAGTAGCGATTGTTATCGTTTTCGCATTTTGTCTTTCATGGCAGAATTTTTTTCCTCGACTGGGTGTTTAGAATCTTTCATGTGTTGATATTTCATTGTCAGTTTCGAAGTTAGGTTTTCCGCAAAAGATTCACACAGAAAAAACATAATGGGCCATAATTTACATTTTGCATTGAACAATAATTTTCACTATTTTCAAAAACGATCAAATATTAAATACATCAACAATATCAAACACAATTTTCAATTTTAATTGCTATATATTTAAGTGGCGATTTCAAAATCACTTTTTTTCTGAAAAATTTGACAAAAATTGATCTAAATTTTTGTTTGTTGTTGATATATTTTTAAAATTTTTTGGTATTTTAGGTCGAAGGCCCCTTTTAATAATGAAACACATTTTTTAATTTTAGTTGTCATATTTTAGTGGGAATTTCAAAATCAATTTTTTTGTAAAATATTTGATAAAAACTCGATTCAAATTTTTGTTGTTGTTAATAAATTTTGATCATTGATTGGCTTTTTAGGATAAAGGTCCCTCCAAATTATGAAATGCATTTTTCCATTATAATTGCTATATTTTAGTGGGGATTTCAAAATAATATTTTTTCTCTGAAATATTTGACAAAAAATTGAACCAAGTTTTTGTTTGTTGTTAATACATTTTTTTCATTGTTCGGTATTTTAGGTTGAAGTTCTCTTAAAATAATGAAACATAAGTTTCAATTTTAATTGCCATATTTTAGAGGGGATTTCAAATAAACATTTTTTTTCTTAAAAATTTGACAAAAAATTGATCCAACTTTCTGTTTCTTGTTCATACATTTTTTTATTGCTTCTTATTTAAGGTTAAAGGTCCTTTTCAATTATAGAGCACAATTTTAAATTTTGAGTGCCATATGTAAGTGGGGATTCAAAATCATTTCCTTTCTAAAAAATTTGACAAAAGTTGATCCAAATTTTTGCTTGTTGTTGATAATGTTTTTTATTGTTTGGTATTTTTGAGGTCGAAAGCCCCTTTTAATAAAGAAACACAACTTTCAATTCTAGTTACCATATTTTAGTGGGGATTTGAAAATCATTTTGTTTCTAAAATATTTGACAAAAACTTGATCCATATTTTTGTTAGTTGTTAATAAATTTTGTTATTGTTTAGTATTTCAATTCGAAGACCCCTTTAAATAATAAAACACAATTTCTAATTTTAATTGCTATATTCTCGTGGGGATTTTGAAACCAATTTTTTTCTGACAAATTTGACCAGAAATTGATCGAAATTTCTGTTTGTTGTTCATAAATTGTTTTTATTGTTTGGTATTTCATGCTGAAGGTCCCTTCGAATTGTCAAACACAATTTTCAATTTCAATTGTCATATTTCAGTGGGTATTTCAGAATGAATTTTTTTCTGAAAAGTTTGACAAAAACTTGATCCAAATTTTACTTTGTTGTTGATAAATTTTTTTATTGTTTGATATTTTTAGAGAGAGATAATTTAAGAGGACCTGTCACCTAAAAAACCAAACAATAAAAGAATTTATGAATAAAAAACAGAAATCCGGCTTAATTTTTTGTCAAATTTTTCAGAAAAAAAATGATTTTAAAATCCTCACGAAAATATAGCAATTGAAATTTGAAATTGTGTTTTAATATTCAAAGGGACCTCCGACCTAAAAGACTGAACTATATGAAAATTTATGAACAACGAACAGAAATTTTGATCAATTTTTTGTGAAATTTTTCAGGAAAAAAGTTGATTATGGAATACCCACTAAAATATTCCAATTTACATTGAAAATTGTGTTTGATAATTCAAAAGGGCCTTTGACTCAAAATATCAAGCAATAAAAAAATGAACTTTTCATCCAATTTTGCAGAAAAAAAATTGATTTTCAAATCCCCACTAAAATATGCCAATTTAAATTGAAAATTGTGCTTAAAAATTTAAAGGGGCCTTTGACCCAAAATATCAAGCAATAAAAAAATGAAGTTTTTATCCAATTTTTCAGAAAAAAATTGATTTTCAAATCCCCATTAAAATATGCCAATTTAAATTGGAAATTGTGTTCGATAATTTGAAGGAGCATCTGACTTAAAATATTAAGCAATGAAAAAATGTATTAACAGCCAACAAATTTAGGAATCAATTTTTTTGCAAATTTTTCTGAAAAAAATTGCTTTTGAAATCCCCACTAAAATATAGCAATTAAAATTGAAAATTGTATTCGATATTGTTGACGTTATGATAGTGTGGATGTGTTGGATATTATTTTAATTATGTTAGGAAATAGTCGAAATTATTGTCCACTGTAAATTATGGCAGATTATGGCTTTTCTGTGTGTATTTATTGCGGAAAACCTAATTTCAGAATTGTCAATGAAAAATCAACACTAATTGTGAATTTTATTTAAAAGTGGGGGGTACAATTTTTAATGCGGTGTATTATTCAACGTGACTGTATTACATGATACCTTTATCCCCCTTCAATAGTTATTTTTAAAATTTATTTAACAACAAACAACTTTAAATACGGATACGAAATTTGTACAGAAATCGTCACCCAAAGTTGCGCCCCTGACCTACTTTCTGAACCCTGCGCATGCACGGGCGTGCATGTTTGTGCATGAAATTCGAAGAGACCCCTGTTCAATATCTTTTTGAGTTGGAAAATTTTTTTATTTGTTCTGCTTATATTTCAATAAAACGTGCGGGACGAGATAAACCATTCTTAGTGCCGTTTATTTAATTTCTCAAAACAAGGTAAATATATGACATTAGAGTGACAAACAATTTTTTTTTTGTTAATGTCTCGGCACCCCATTTTATTTCACCTAATGTAAAAAATTGTGTAATTTTTTATAAATATGGAAAAATTGTTTAACCGTTGGTCCAAGGTCATTATACGCTAAAAAGTGTAAAATTTTTTGTTTGTGTGTAAAAATGAGAAATGCCCTACGTAAAAGCAATAAGCATGACAATAAAATTATGTAAAGTATCACTGAAAATAATTTCACCCTAATTTTATTCCGAACACTACCCTTGAAAGTGAAAAAACCATTCTCAATAGAGGGTTGGAAATTTATTGTATTTTACCATTTTTTAAATTTAGGGTGGCTTAAAGACCTGAAACCAGAACTCAAAGTTTCTTTAAATTATTTTTAAAAAACTCTGAAACACTTATCCAATATTTGTGAAGTCATCCTAAGACTTTTCCTATGAGAAATTATGTGAAAAACTGTGAAAGAAGCAAAATATCGTTCTGAGGGGTGGCTTTTAAAAGTTTAAGGGCAATTTTCCATCAATGGCACACATTTTCATTTTTTCAAGGTCATTTTTAATCATTCATGGCTAAAAATATCTGAAATGTATGAAAGAAGCACAATATAAATTTCCAACCCCCTATAGAGGGTGGTTTTCTTACTTTCAGGGTAAGTTGTCATTTTTACACAAAAATCAACACTTTTTAGCGTTTAAAGTTCTTGGACCAAAGGTTAAACATACTTTTTTGAATTTATAAAGAATTGCACAAATATTTTTACACACAACAAAAGCAAATAGGAGGATGAGAAAGAGCGAAGAAATTTAAAAAAATTTCTTGGGCCACCCTGATACGACATAATCCACGGTGGGTCTTAACATGATTCAACCCAAAGGTGCTTGCACTGTGAATTTCTTTCTGATTTTGAAAATAGATTGTTTCTGCATTATTTACGAACCAAAATTTAAAAAATCGGCGGAGCCGTTTTCGAGAAACGTCATTTTTTATATTTATGTAATCGAAAATTCGATTTTTTTCTACATAACTTTCAGCAGCGTTTTCTGCTCTATCTGGTGTACCGCGCGTTTGTAATTTGAAAGCATTTTTCAATTGTTTTTAAATGTAGTAACAACTATTTGTTTATAACCTGAATACTAGGTAGACTTCAATTGTATTTTAATTTAAAATGCCGAAAGATCACGCAGGTACGCACGATGAAAACCGGCTCAAAGTTTTTTCATTGTGCTTTCAAAAAAATAAAGAAATGTTTCCTATTAAAAAGAAATTGAAGGATGATTTCGAAAGTTCTTGCAAGAGGAAAGCCTCACAAGTGTAATGCACTTTCTCGCATAGAAAATCTATCCGCTTGCGTATCAAACACGCCTTCAAAGGTACCGGAGTCAAGTCATTTCAGCAGTAATATAACATAAAATTAGTAAGAATAAAAGCACGCAAGCTTCAGATTCTCTTTTATGTCGAGCATGCGGTGGTCGGCCTTTTCATATTATAGTAGGCAAAGAAAATAAAGAAAATTCTTTGAAACGGCCATTACTTTTTGCAGACGATTTCTCAAAAATTAAAACAAATTCAAATTTGAGTAACCGTGAGATAAACGGAATTGCTCCTGCTGTACGTGTTGCTACAAAAAGTAGAAAAATCATAGAGCCTGAATTAAAATGGAAGCTTGTAGCAAAAGCTCACTCTGTCGACGATTATTTTAGTTACAAAAAATTTAGTTAAAAAACGCCTCCGCCGATTTTTTCGATTTTGGTTCCTAAATAATGTTGAAACAATCTATTTTCAGAATCAGGAAGAAAATTCACAGGGCGAGCACCTTTGGGTGGAATCATGTTAAGACCCACCGTGTAATCTCAAATGTAAACGAAAAACCGTGTCTAGGTTCACCGAAATTCGGTAATTGTAGAACAAATATTTTCGACGCGTCTGGATAATTCGTAAACAAAAATCATCAGTCTTTAATTGCTTAAAAGACACTAATGAAATACAAATATCTCAGAAAAACTACGTCTCTCAAAAAAGTGAAATCATTTAGAAGGACGAATGAGATAGCGAATATAAATATATGTATAGACGATAATGAATCACAAAAGAACCTATAAATATTTTGCTCACAAAATTCGCCATTAAGTAGTTTCCTGCCTTGAAAATTAGAAGGAAAATGGGGATCTTTACTGCTACTCTGCTCTTAACATTAGCAAGTTTTCCTTACTTTACTGGTAAGTGCGATATTTATTTCCTGTTTGAAATAAACGAATTAATTTAAATATTAGATGTTTTTCGCTCTAAAGAGGTATTATTTTTTGAAATAGAAGTGTGGCTATAAAAGGCGGAACAATCGGCCCGGAAAAATATGCTAAAGTTAGCCCACAAACGTGTTAAAATAACTAAAAACAAAACCGGTGAATCTGAATCACATTATAAATTGAAAACTAAGAAAATTTTTAATATTTTAATAAAAATTGTTTGCACAAAAGTGAGTTTATTTTGGTTAGTTCCGAACCTAAAAGATTATATTCCAGGCTTCGAAGTTCCATACTTTTTTACTTTTTGGATACTTTTTTAGGCAGAGCTACTTTTTTCAGTAAAGTGATATGAAAAATTGATCGCATTAACAAATTTCAGTTTTTGAAAAATAATAACTAATAGAAAGGTATATCTGAAGAAACTGCTCTGACTAAAAACAAATGAAATTGATCAGAATAGAACAGTCAATGAGTACCGTAAAAATGAAAAAACAGCCCATATAGTTAAAAAAAAACTGTTTCCGTTGAAAATATTATTTTATTCCGAGTTAAATTTTTTTATATTGTCAGCGTTCCTATGTTTAACACAATTCTTTGGAAGAATATCTTTAAACACAAATTCTACAGAATTCCTTTCTTCTTACAAGATGTTTAGAGTTGAGATTTTTTTTTCGATCAGAGTTGGGATCTTTTTTGATCTTATAGATTCCCTGCTGAAACTTCATTGGATGACTATTAATTTGCAAAAAAAAATTTTTCCAATAGTTACCAGTTATTGGAGAAATCGGCCTTTTCCAATATTTGAAGTGGATTACAATGTTTATTTATCAAATTCTCATGCACAATTATGTGAATATATCATTTTTAACACTTGTTTTTAATACAAAGTTAAACTGTTAAAAATTGTAGAAAATTTTGAACTGAATTTTCAATAGTTGAATAAAGAATAAAATTCAAAATTTAATTGTTGAAATTTGATTTAAAATTTTCTTCGTTTTTACTCTATTGGAAATTCAAGTGCTCAAAATTCAATTTTCAGTTTTCTTTCATTTTTAATATGTAGTTGAGAATTCCAAATGAGAAAAAATTTTATATTGAAAACAAGTGTTAAAAATTTTATATTCACATAATTGTGCATGAAAATTTAATAAAAAAAAATTTCAATGACAAAAATGTTTGAAAAAAGTCGATTTTTTTTCGAAAGCGGGTTCCCGTTTTTTTCTTGAATCTTCAAAAGTAAACATTTAATTTTTTTGGTTAAAAATTCATTATTTTAGTTCAATTTCGTCTTAATGGTTTAAAAATTCATTTCTTTTGCTAAAAAATCTTATTATTTGGTTGAGAATTTAATTATTTTGTTGAAAATTCAACAGTTTTGATAAAAACTCATCCTTTTTGGTTGAAAGTTCAACTGTTTTGTTGAAAATTTGTTATTTGGGTTAGAAATTCAATTATTTTGGTAGATAATTAAACTGTTTGGTTGGAAATTATTTTTTTTTGTTAAAAATTCATGTTTGGGTTTGAAAATGTATCTCCTTTGTAGAAAATTAATCGTTTCGGTTTGAAACTTCAACAATTTTGTTGAATTTGTTTTTATTTCTTGCCTGAAAAATCTTTAGTGGTTAAAAATTCAATTCTTTTGTTTGATTTCGTCTTTTTCGTTTGAAAATTTATCTATTTTTGTTAAAAATATTATTATTTGGTCGAGGATTAATTGTTTTGTTGCAAATTCAACCATTTTGTTGAGAAGTCATCCTTTTTGGTTGTAAATTGGTCTTTTCGGTTGAAACTTCATCCTTTTAAATTGAAAATTCGTCTTTTTGGTTGAAAGTTCAACTTTTTTGTTGAAAATTTATATTTTCGGTTTGAAAATTCAACAGCTTTGGAGAAAATTCATATTTTCGGCTTGAAACTTTAACAATTTGAATGAAATTGTTTTTATTTCTTGAATAAAAAATCTTTCTTGTTTGAAAATTCAACTCATTTGTTCAATTTCGTCTTTTTCGTTTCAAAATTCATATATTTTGGTTGAAAATCTTATTTTTTGTTTGAGAATTTAATTGTTTTATTGCAAATTTAACAAATTTGTTAAAAAGTCATTTCCTTTTTGGTTGAAAATTCGTCTTTTTTTTTAAACTTCATCTTTTTTAATTAGGAATGCGTCTTTTTGGTCTAAAGTTCAACTGTTTTATTGAAAGTTCGTGTTTTTGAGTTGAAAATTCAACAGCTTTGTAGAAAATTCATATTTTCGGCTTGACACTTCAACAATTTGGTTAAAAATTGATTTCATTTCTCGACTAAAATATCTTTCTCGTTTTAAAATTTTATTTATTTGTTCAATTTCGTCTTTTTGGTTGAAAGTTCAGCTGTTTTGTTGAAAATTCAACAGCTTTGTAGAAAATTCATATTTTCGGCTTGAAACTTCAACAATTTGATTGAAATTGTTTTTATTTCTTGACTAAAAAATCTTTCTTGTTTGAAAATTCAACTCATTTGTTCAATTCCGTCTTTTTCGTTTGAAAATTCATCTATTTTGGTTGAAAATCTTGTTATTTGATTGGGAATTTAATTGTTTTGTTGCAAATTTAACAAATTTGTTAAAAAGTCATCCTTTTTCGTTGAAAATTCGTCTTTTTGGTTGAAACTTCATCGTTTTTTATTAAAAATTCGTCTTTTTGGTTGAAATTTCAATTGTTTTGTTGAACATTCATGTTTTCGGGTTGAACATTCAACAGCTTTGTAGCAAATCATATTTCCGGCTCAAAACTTCAACAAATTGGTTAAAAATTGTTTCTATTACTTGGCTAAAAAATCTTTCTTCTTTGAAAATTCAACTAATTTGATCAATTTCGTCTTCTCCGTTTGAAAATTCATCTCTTTTGGTTAAAATTTTATTGCTCGGTTGAGAATATAATCATTTTGTTGTAAATTTTATTATTTTGCTGCAAATTCAACGATTTCGTTAAAAAGTCATCCTTTTAGTTAAAATTTCTTGTTGCGTGTTGAAAGTTCAACTTTTGAAAATTCGTCTTTTTTGGTTGAATTCAACTATTTTTTATTTGAAATTGAAATATTTTCTGGTCAACAATTCAACTACTTGGTTAAAAGATGAAATAATCTGTTAAAAATTCATTTTTATGGTAAAAATTTATCTTTTTTAGTTGAAAATTTAACTTTTTGGTAAAAAATTTATGATATTTGTCGAAAACTCGTCTTTTCTGGTAAAAAATGTTATATTTACATAAACTTACGTAAGAATTTGATAAATAAAGGTTAGAATCTATAAAAGAAGAATTTTGAAATTCCAACTCTGATCATCTCCTTGTTAAATGCAGTTTTCTGCTCAGTTATTTATATACAGAAAAGTATGGAAGAAGTTTTCCTTTTGAATAGTTCGCTTTTTAGCTTTAATTATTTTTTACACTACTTTTTTATTTAAAAAAACTAGTTTCTGTCTGATTTAAAAAGGCTAATTTTTAATGAACTTTTTATTTTTTGAGAATACTTTTTTCTTCAGAAAGATACTTTTTGGATACTTTTTTTAGTTCTATAGAGCACAGTTTGCCCATTTTTAAAGTTTTCCTGTTAATAAACTACTAAGCGTGAAATGTTAAAACTTACAATTAGTAATGTTCGTAACATTTTTCATCTGAATCCACCTGATATTTTTCGATGAATAATTGTTGTCATAATAAAATTACCTTTGAAAAATAGCCAATTTGCGAGAAAATGCACTTTTTAGAGGGTTGTACTTTTTTAGTTCTAAAAATAATCGCCTATAAACGAATGAAATAATTTAATAAATGATTCACCCGATAGTTACTGAAATATGTTTGAAAAATTTTTATTTTCGTAATTTTTATATTTGCATAGAAGCCAATTTTTTTACGATATCAAAATTGTTTAATTTCGGACGCTATTAAATTGAAATTGTCTAAGCACTAAAAACGTACCTATTAAAAAAAATTTTAATGTGCGAAGTAAGACTAAAAAACTTAACCATGAACATTTTCAAATTAAGTTTGAGGGATGAAGCAATTTTAAATTAAGAATTTTTAAATTTTTAAATTACGAAATACTATTTTCTGGTTTTATTATGGTCAGAAAGAAGAGCTTAGGTTTCTGCATTCAAGAAACATAAGGATAAAAAAGGGGATTATTACTTTTCATTTATTAAAATATGCGTTGAGTACTTGAGTATTTTTTTCGTAATTAAAGAAACTTTTTTCTGGGTGATGTTAAGTTAATAGTGTTGTAATGTGTAATGTCTAGGTAATTTTCGATGTTTACTGTTTCGCACGTCACTTGAGGAAATAAAAATGATGTCATTGCCGAGCCAATATTGACTTAATTTTCACAATAATATGTTTTTCTGGAATTTTCGTGTAGACTGTGAGCATACGCTGATATACCATACTTTGTTATATGCCATAGTTTGTTCTACGATAAATTTAATACGACAAAAAATATTTGGACAAGCATCTCTATTCATATTACGCTCATAGTTTTAAGTAAATTTTTTTTCTCGATACAATGTTATCTCTGCTGAGGCTTTTCATACATTTAATCAATTTGAATCATCGTTTAATTGGGTTTTTCCTCATCAGAAAGATTCACAGGAAAATATTGCGTTGACGCAAAAGGGATAAATTAAAAATTTCAAAGGCGTTAAATTTGAAAGCTTGCCCAACATTTAAACCCCCAAATCAAAAGTATAGAAATAATAAGTGTTAAGTAATGTCAAAGCAATTTTACAATAGCATTGCAACTTTTATTTCAGAATGTTCTAGGATGTCTGATTATAATATACATACATATGGGCAATTCTCCATATACAGGGTACTTTTGAAGTCAGTATTTTTTTTCGAAATTGTATATTGTGGTTAAAGCTAGAGTCATTGAGTGAACATATTGTTGCGAAAATCAATATTTTTCACGAAAAATGGAGAAAACCAGTTTATGCCTTATTTCAGCTTTCGTTTTTGAACCAAGCACAATAAGCACTTTTGAAATTCACATATACCATTTACAATCTGAAAAAAAGCTTTAGAAAAAGTATGCTAACTACGGTAAAACGTGGTAAACATCAGAGCGGAGTGAAACAAATTATTTTTTGAAATCATTTTTTGAGTTATGTGGTAAAGTTGTGGCATCTTATTGGGGTACTTCGTGACTTTTTTTTCAAATTTCTTGGATACTACTTTTAGCCACTACAAAAGGGTTAAAAGTTTTTAAATCTTGAAAATTAAAAAATTTGGTTTCGTCGGTGCTAAAATTATTGCGAATTTTTTATACGTACAGTTTTTGGTAACAAATACTAATAATAATATAAAATTGCATTTCAGAAAAATTATTTCCTGAACAATTTAAGGTTTTTTGAAATATCAACAAAAATGACATTTTTTTCTGTTTGATTAACGGAACGCTGATGGAACGGAATGAAAAAAACACACCACTTTTTAAAAAAATGTGAACACATTTTTTAACTTAGTCCTCAGGCTACTTTAGAGTGGCCAAATAATGAAAAAAATGGCGTCATTGAAAGTTGTAAACTTTTTTGTTTAATTGACAAAACTGACGATAAGAATCTCTAATCAAAACGAGAATAGTTTTCTGGAAGACATCAAACAAAATTTCTGAAATAAGTGTTATATTAACCAAATTCAAACAATGTAATTTTTGTTGATATTAAGAAAAATCTAACTTGGCCCGAAATTTTTTTTTCATCCCTAAGCGTCTTTTTTAGAATTTCATAAAAAATTCCAAAAATTATAGCGTTGAGCGCGAGTTGAAGACAAAAATTAAACTGAAAGTCGATTTCTACAAAAATGCGTTGTTTACTATTCTTTAAGAATAAAATTAAAGACACAAATTCTACAAGAAAATGTGCGTCATTTAATTTTGGACAGGAATCCACATTTAATAAATTAATATTTCAAATTTGAATTTTTGATGGCGAGGGGTCTCTCCACTTTCTCGCCAGCGGTTCTATGTACGCTGTTCTTCGATAGGGATCCTTATTTATTTCGACTTTTACATAAAATATATAATTTTTCTGAATAAAATGGCTTGTACCGCAAATATTGGTACTCTTTAGATTATGTATGCAAAAAATTGACCAAATATTTTATCCGTTTGGCCTTAATCTTAAAAATACGATTTCCCTATGCTTTCCAGGGCCCTTAAAAGATCCCATTTTGTGTATACAATTTTTTAAGTTTCATCTCGAATTTGCCAAATTTTCATTGCTCTGTATAAACAAAACTCTAAAAACTGGTCAGAGAAAAATCTGGGGAAAGACAGGAAATTTTGAAAATGAAGCTTTGCGGCCACTCTGAATGATTTTTGAGTAATTTAAATTGACTAGCAAAATGTATAATTACTATCTATGTTTACATAATTATTTAAAAATTGAAAACTTATTTTTAAAATCTATTTATAAAACTTGAGTTCTTACCGCCAAAAAACTATCGATGCAGTAATTTCAAAAGTTTTTCATAAAAGTGATATGACTTTTGTATCAGTCGAAAAAGTTTATGAAAAATTACAGTTATTACCAACATTTACATAAATAAAATTGATCAGGTGCACCAATATTTTTCAATTATTATTGTAACGTCAACATGACATAAGCTATCACATTCTGATAGAAAACCAATCTCAAAATAATATGATGAAAAAACAAAAGCATCACTACTAACTAACTTCAAACGGAATGTAATGCGAAGGGAATGTATTAGCTGCGTACGTTTGTACATTAATATTAGTAATTATTATAGTGAATTTGCACTGATTTGCAAATACTTTGTTTCCAAAATGATTAAAAAATAATTGGTCTGCTAACTTCAGTTCATATCTTAACCTATTTAAAAAAAACCTCAGAATTTTTGGAGGATTCAGGAAAAAGTTACGACCCTCTGAGCACTGCATTTTCTCCGAAATTTGTAATTTTCCGAAGGTAATTTTATTACAAAAAAAAAATATTTTCCGACAAATATCAGGTGGATTTAGTTGAAGAAATGGGATGAATATTACTCATGGTAACTTTTTACATTTTACGTTAAATAGTTTTTTAACAGAAAATTTTTTGAGTTTGAAAGACTTCAAATTTTTTACGTTCACTTCAAAAATAGCCTTTGACTATTATTTATTTCTAAAGTCGACTTATATAGTGATAAAATACGAAATTTAATGACTACTTAATCATTATATCGTCGCTATAAAGGTTTGATTTTGATATATATTTTGTTAGATTAAATCCTTTTAAATATATGTAAAAAATGCCATTCTTATCAGACTTGTGCTTCTTTAAGTAAAATTTGTGACTAAATTATAAATAATTTGCAGAATATTTTGTGACTAAATGAACTATAAAAAGACCAAAAATGGGGCCGTTCAAGTATTACGTCACGTTTTTTTCGGGACCGGGGGGGGGGGGGGGGGGGGGGGGGGGGGGGGGGGGGGGGGGGGGGGGGGGGGGGGGGGGGGGGGGGGGGGGG
>JAUMHM010083663.1:0-13104 GCA_032362435.1 Melikaiella ostensackeni
GAAAATCTCGTTCAGCATTATCAAAATAACAAAGATGCATGCATCACCTGATATCACTGTGGGATCAAACATATAATCATGCAGTGCGAGAGCTATCGAAATTCTGGTTCGCACGGTTGTCATCTGCATAATGCTGTCGACGGCATCAACTGATTTTCGACTAGCTTTCAATTTTCGCTAAGCGAGATATCGGACGAGTGGAGCCTGGCCTATTTTATTTAAAGTTTTTCCGAAGTTACGTATCAAAGATTGAATGCTGGGACCATCGTACCGAAACGAATCAGGATTTGTACTCAGCCACCTCTTAAACGTAGAATATGACCACTTTTCATAGGTGGAAATCATGTTTCACCTAGAATCAGCGATTTTCCATGTTTTTTGAGGTTACAGACAAAATGTGACGTGATGGAGCCAAACCGGCTCAGGATTCGGATTCAGCGACCTCGAAAACGTAGGATTAGCCTATTCCGGTTTCTGGGGCTGTCAACTTTTTTCTTGTGAAGCTGTGTAATACTTCTTATTTAACAATAATTATTGAGAGCTACCGGCACACTGTCGTAGTTAAATATGAATATTTACATGACTGTCGCATGATATTGTAAAAAAGTAATTTTTTCATAATAAAAGTATCTAATTTTCGAATTGGTTTATAATATTTGTTGCTAGCGATAGCAAATATATTTTCAACTTTTTTTTTGATTCTCAGTCGCTTAGAAACCAATTATGAATTATTTTTATGAAACAATGACTAAATGACTGTAAAAAATGTGAAATTTCGTTAATAATTGTTTATGGGAATGTTAATGCTAATGTTAATGTTAATGCAGTAATTGACAATATTTAGTCAATTCTCATAATGAATATTATTCATATACAAATATTCAGCATTTTGAGTTAAGAGAAAATTTTCTTTTGCGGCTGAGCATTGCAAAGAAGCATTTATTTATGGATGATTGCCAAAAAGTTGACCACTTTAAGTCCCAGTCATTTTCTAGTTTTTCTTTACATAATGCATTCTTTCAAAAAAGATCTCAGAAATATCCCAAAAAAAAATATTTGCAATTCACAAATATAACTCATATCGAGTTGACAAAAATAAAAAATTCTGTAAATTCTCTAAATTCTGTAAAATAGAAAAAAACAAGTCGATTTTCAAGATGGAAGATTTTGAGGTGAGTGAATTCGGCAACGTCGCTTCACTTTCGCGGTAAGTGGAGAAACAGCAGCAGCACACTCACTGAAACACGCGGGAATCAGCTGAAAGCGTCTGCAGTTGAGTTGCAACGTCTGAGTTGCGACGTTGCCGCCGTGGTAACAGCTATCGCCGCGCAGCAGTAGTTTGCATTGGTATACGCCAATTCCTAAGTGTGCGTGATACTGCACTATACCGAGATCAAAAAGTTTCGTTGTCCACACAGCATCGACTACACATGGAATGAATGCTGCCTGGGCTAAACTTTTGACGCAGGCGGTTGCGGACGTTCTTTCTTAATTAGCCGCATGTGCCGGAACGATGTTCCAGGATGAATGCGTAACACGCAGTTTGTAGATTGATCTAGAATATATATTTTTTTTCTTCTCCTACACATCCCTCACTTACCCTTACCACATTCATTCCTTTATCCCTGGTAGTATATCGTGGCTAGAGCCGAACGAGTTACGCTTACTCCGGAAGAGATTTGGCCTAATAGTATAATAATAAATAATAATAGCTAATTTCCTACTTATGCTCTCTTTTCACAGAAGGAGTTGGACTATTAAGAAGGTTCCGAGGGCAGGCTGCAATTCATCCTCCTCCGATTCAACTTCATGTTTATTATTTCCAACATCCTGGACGGAGGGGTGGAGTTGACCCAATTCCACTAGGACGCAACAAGGTAGTAACAGATGAGCATCAAGAGTACATAATTGGAATAACCTTTACTGACCTTTTACATCCTATGATGGTTCCTAGACCGAACCTTCCTCTTAACTATGAGCGAACAAACCCTGTCAACTATGAACGAGTTAAAGCACGCATAGATGGCGACATTGCCAACATAACTAAACCGTTGTCGAATGATGAATTTCGGAGTTATCTGTTCTTCCACAGATTCAAACGGGCGAATCGTCGTTTTGTCCTGATATCTGCGCGTGAATAATCCAACTTAAGGATGTACAATGGGGTGTCCTGAAAAAAGTCAATATTTTTTTTTTGGATAAAGCACCGCGCAAACTTGTTCCATTTAGTGAAAAGATAAATGCGTATTTCTTTTTATTTATCATACAAGTTCAATCCGCGACTCTGGGACCTTAAACAGCCCCAAAATGATGATAACTAATAATTAGCGCTGATTTTCGTCAAAATAGCAAGAGTCTTGCACGAAATACAACTGATAGTACCAGACGCCGACAAAAAAAACTTGACGCAATTTGAACAAAAATACTATCCCTAAGCGCGAAAAACTACCCTCTATAGGGGTTGAAATATCAAACTGCATTTGGAAAATTTTATTGCAATTCTTTGGATATTTTAGTATCTGAATGACATAGTATTATATAGGAAAGTGGAGAATGAAAAATATGATATTTTAAAAATTAACTTCTATAAAAGGTAGTTTTTCATGAGTAGGTATAATATTTTTGGTTCTATTGAGTTAAGTAATAGCATGAAAGGTGATAAAATTCTGCGCCTATTAAGCCCAAGTTCAAGCCAGAATGTCAATTTTATGAAAGGATATTGCAAACAAACTTCGAATTTCGATGTTTTCAAAAAATTTGGAATAGCTCCGAAATTAAATAAAATTTTTTCAATTTCTTGGGCTGATTTTGAACGTAGGTCCTCATAGTAATTTTCTAAATTATTATTAGAGTATTTTAAGATTTGTTTTCCCGAGATTCTACAGTAGATTCATACTTGGTGCAAGAAAGTCGCAAAATTTTAACTAATGATTGCACTCACCAAATGATTTTGAAAATTTTAAAAAATAACGTTTTTTTGGAATATTACTAAAATTTATTGAAAGATGATAATTAACGTTTTTTCTTAATATTATTGAGTATTTACAGATTTTTGGAATTTCTCGACTTTTTGAACAAAATTTGACCGTATGGCAGAATCTAGGGAAAAAATTGTGAAAACATCTTACCACTTCGGAAAAATACTTTGACCTACCTTTGAAAAAAGGCCAATAACTTTTTAAAAATTTTATTATTTTCAGATTTATTTCGATTTTTCTGAAACATCAAAATTCGACTTTTTTAAAAATATCTCTTCACAAAATTGACATTTTGCCTTCAACTTGGATTTGCTCAACGCGGAATTTTATTAACTTTTGCGGTATTGAGAGAAAAAAATGTTATTGTTAATATTGTAAAAATAAAGATACTTCAGCAACTGCTCAAAAAACACGTGTATATATAATTCTAGCCGGTAGACATGGACATTTTCATTCCTTGAATTATTCAGCAGTTCAGGGTTGTTAGCGAGAAATATTATATCATAAAAGTCTTTGCCAAAAAGTTCTGAAATTTGAAGTATTACTTTTTCCAAATGAAATTTCACAAAACCAAACGCAGTACTTTTTTTATTCTTTTACATCCAAAATAGAACGAAAATACCAATTTCAAACATCGAAAATTATATTTATGTAGTATAAATAAATTCTAGTAAAAAATGATGTTTATCTGCGTTTTATGTCAATGAAACGGATTTGAAATAGTTTTCTTTTGTGTAGTATTAAGTAATCTAGTTTTGAAATACCCTTTTTAAATAATTTTAACACCAGCGTATTCCTAGAAGATTATATGATGAATAAATTTTTTTAGAATGAAGTAAAATATTTTTATCAAATGTACATGACTGTGTTTTTTGAAAAAAATTTTTGAATAATTCTTCAATTATGATGTGTTTTTAATCAATTTAATTCACTTCAATAATTTGTGATGAAAACAGAAATGTTATTGAATTTTAATTACAAATACGAATAACTTCTTCATTTATAATTTTCCAAGTGCGATATTACACAACGGAAAAAATTATCTCATTTTGAATTACGTTCCTTCAAGAAATTATATAAATTTTTACAGAAATAATACAATCTACTGATAAGGGACATCATTATGTGCCGAAACGTTTGAAACAATTTAATTGTATTTATTCTACCTGACCCTAACATTAACGCTCTCAAAGAAATTTATTAACGAGTGTCAATACAGTCTCCACCGATTATTATTTTTTACCATATTTAGAGAGAACGCAATAAATGTTAAAATACTGACATTTTTTTTCGCGCTCTATTCAGCAGCATATCAACATTTTCAATTTCTTTTTCATTTCATAAGGGATCATTAAAAAGGTGTTACCGAATTCAGCAACAGGAAAATCGTGGGCCGCACATTCTGCAAAATCTTGTTAACTTCTGAACAATTAACATTCTTTTAATTTTCCAAATGATTTCTGATTTCTTTAGATTCTTCAAAGTGATTTTTTGTTCAAGTTTTATCCTAAAATTTGAATGTCACGGAGTGGGAATAAAACTTTAGGAACAGACTTTTAAGCACAATTCAGCACATTGAGAACTAAAATATTGATCTCGATTTATAATTTTTAGATTCATTAACACAATACAAATGATTCGTATAGACATAATTATCGCTCACGAAATTCTTTTGTCATTAATTTGTGAATTTTTGTGTGCGAGCCTGTGTTCGATGCACGTCACACAGTGGAAATTTGAGTTCTATTTTAATTTCCCATTTATAGAGAGAAGCTTTTAAATATTTTAAGCTTGGATAAAAGCTACTTTGATATAATTACTTCATCCTATTATTGTTCGAAAAAATCTATTAAATTATGGAAATGGGTAAAATAGCCAGGATTTAAATTTCAAAATTATTTTTGAATGACCCATAGACGCTACTAAAGTACTTTCAATTTATAATCTTGTATCTGTATATTTATTTTCTATTGTTGACGCCATCAAGAAAAATAAATTTGTAAAAAAAAGTGTTTGGATGGATCCGAATTGTGATGGTTTATATGACATTTTTATGACATATTATGGAGTAAAATAAAAAATAATGCTATACAAAATTTTCGAAAATTTTTTTTTCAAGTATGTAAATTCACGTCGCATCTCATTTTCCTTAGGTGAAACTCAGTTTATGTCACAGAACTTCACGCTAAATTTTCAGAAAAAGCCTTTTTTCCAAAATATGTAATTAAAATTTTTTTTGTTACTTCAGACCTGCAGATGAATATTTCGAAATGAAATTATCGAAAAATGTACAGTTTTTGCTCAAAAAATTACCAAACTTCCAGTTTTTACATGTATATTAATAGAAAAATGTTTCTATTATTGAAATGTTATCTTCCTCAAAAATTTTTAGTCAAATTCGGCTGGGTGTTCTAGATTTCGTAGATCTGACCTACATAAACAAAAGTTTCGCACCCATGAACTTGACAGATTTATGATTTGCTGTAAAGGGCTGATTAGGGATCATTTGAACATCCCTTAAGGATTCAAGCAAGGAAATCGACATTTCAACTTTTGTTTCAGTTCGTCCGATCTAGAAAATCTGAAAAATTTAGCAAAATCGTATAAAATTTTTATGAGAGTTGGAATAACTCTGGAAATAATCATCTTCTGAAGTTCATAAGCTCATTTCAAAGATAAATTTTCATGATGTATTTTAAATTTTTAAGAGATTTTTCGAATATTTTCCCTAGATTTTGTCCTTATGTCAAACTTGGTGGAAATAGTCTCAAATTTTATAAAATTTGTAGATACTTCTGAAAATTTGTTCAAAAATATTATTTATCATACTTTAATAAATTTGAGTAATATTTCTAAAAATGTTATTGTTTTAGATTTTTAAAAATCATTTTGTGAGTACAATCATTATTTCGAATTTTGCGACTTTTTTGCACCAAGTTTCACACAAGAGAAGAGAAAAAACCTGGAACATGTTAACAATTTACAGAAATGCTATTAAAATTTGCCTTTGAAATGAGTTCTAGAACTCTTAAAAACGTCAATCATTACCATAGTTATTCAAATTTTTCAAAATCATCGGAATTTGATGTTTTTGTGCTATAGCTTTTTATGAAATTGACGTTTTGCCTTCGAATTTAGCTCATTGTCCCAGAATTTTAAATACATTTTATGCTATTATGAAGAAAAATTTTCATGTCAATATTATCAAAATGAAGGGACTTTAGCAACAGCTCCAAAAACAGGTGAGGAGATAATTTTAAAAAATTCTTTGGTAGGTTAATTGGTTAGAATTTGCAGAATAGCTTTGAATACCGCAAAACACTTTTCATGTTTCAAAAGAGAGATCATAAGGAACTGATTTCTAAGTAGATCACATTGACCGTTTTTGACTATTTTTTTAAAAACTCATATTGTATGTTCTCGCTTTATCGCTCGCAGACACATTTCCAAATCAATCTCATTCCACTAATTCGGCATCGAAGTTTGGAAAGTAGGGTGTATCTTACAGAAATTTT
Source organism: Melikaiella ostensackeni (assembly GCA_032362435.1). NCBI lineage: Eukaryota > Metazoa > Arthropoda > Insecta > Hymenoptera > Cynipidae > Melikaiella > Melikaiella ostensackeni. The sequence continues at coordinate 6,494 of JAUMHM010083663.1, forward strand.
TCGGCTCTTACTAATTCTGCAAAATTCAATCATTTTCATTATGATAATATTGAGTATAAATGTGTTAAAATTGGAGGTAGAAAATGATGTGTTTTCCTCGAAAATCAGTTTTTGGAAGTTCCATAAGGACCCTTTTCATATAAACGTACTCATATTTTGTCTAAAATCTAGTATTTACTGTACGAAAAATTCTCTGCATGAGACGTTGACCCTCAAGCTGAAACGCAGTATATGAGAAATTAAGACTCAATTATGAATCTTTTATTAGTTTGTTTCGACATTCTTCCTGAAGCGACTTTGGATAAACCATCTCCAAAAGTATAACAGCAATTTTTGATTATTTTGGCTTCAGGATCAGTATGGTAATCAATTATTTTCTTGAAAAAAGAGAAAACAAAATTTCAATTGAGTCAATGAAGTACTAACATTTTTGTTATTATTCATAATTTTTTTCAGGTCACTTCGCAATTATGAAACATCGAAAACTTGTGTCTCTGAATTGTGTGCTCTTGTGTCTTAACAAATATTAGAGGGATTATTTTTAACATGAATAAAGTGAAGTAAAATCTTCTAAGTCTGTAGTCATCTATACAAACAATTCTGGTTTTTTCATTTCAAAGTAATAAATTGTAAATACATTATGGTTGGTGGAACTGTCATAGTATAATCCAGTATCATGTGACGCAGCCTATTTACAAGTTTCATAGCATTGCCTTGTTATTGTTTCAATAAAAGTAACAATATTACACAATCGCGTTCTCATGTCAAACTTTTTAATACCTCATGTTTCCTTTTCTTCTCCTAAAATCTTGCGGGTATTTGGATAATAAATTGTTACACATCAGAAAGAAGAAATTAAAATTATCAGCATTTGCGCCAGGCGTTGAAAAAGTGTTCGTCACATGCACGAAAATACCCTTTATATTTTTTTAGGACTTGAAAGCTCTTTAAGTTAAACTTCAAATTATCAAAAAATGACATATTTGATTCAAGATTTCTTATTTTCAACCGAGTATATATATAAAATGTTAATGAATAAAAATCTGACGGCGCTTTCTCAAAAAAATGCTAAAAAGGGATTTCCTCAGAATGTCCACCTTTTAAAAATGTTTTTTTTCTGGGTAGATTGCTGACAATATAATACACTAGTAATATTATATGCGCGTTACAACACGCGGAAAACGTTGCACTGTCCATTAATAATATAGAAATATAAAACAATATTACTATGACTCCAATTTCAAATTGTACAATTTTTCGAAAAAGAACTTTTGAGAGGCATCGAGTTTGAAATATTCAATTTATAGAATTATCATATTGAAAATAATACCATTTTGAATGCCTAGTTCTTGCGTGGTTCTACTTTTAAGGCAAATTTTTCATTTACAAATTATTTTAGTATTTTTCCAATTTGGGAAATCGGAAAGCTACATTGAAAATGTTCAGTTTTTAATGCTTCCTTTCGGAATTTCTCAATTGTGCACGATTTGATATTTTCACATTTTTCAGCACTTTAAATTCAAAATTCTTCAATTTTAAACGCTCTTAATTTGAAAATGGTCCACTTTTAAGTTGCAAAACTGAATAATGTTCAGGTTTCAATGCTCAGTACTGACTTTTCTATTTGAAACTATACTTCGATAAGAACACTTTTTGCTTTCGAAAATTTAAGTCGGTCAACCACTGACAACAAACAAGTGAAAAATACATCAACTGTACACAATAAAACTCTGCAAAAGAATACTCCACACGAACGAATAAAATTATTTTATCATTTCAATTTTTGAAGCCATAAAGCATCTGATAATTTGATGTGACACAGCAAAACTCTACATGCAATGATGCAAAAACATCTGGAAAACATTTTTCTTAATTAATCATTAAGTTATTTTTTGTTGGGTTTCCTTTGTAGAGTTTTATTAGGTGGAGTTCATTTAAATTCGCAGAATTGAATTACAATTTTTTGCAAGGCAAAAGTTTTTTGCCTTGCAAAAAACTTTTTCAAAGGCATTGAGTTTAAATTTTAAATCACTTTGCATTTTGCAGTAGTTATTATGATATACTGAAGAACACCCAATTTTCTTATGAATCATCTCTTTTTATTTGAATTTCTGCAGCTGACAGAGCCAGAATGAGCATTCAGAAAATTATTCAAAGTTAATCATTTAAATAATTTTGGACAATGAATGAAAATCAAATTGCTGTGTATTGCATCCAAATTTTCTATTGAGTAGAGTTATAAGTGATGCCAATTTAAGAGTAAAATTTGTTTAAAATATCGTAGTCATTTTCATCATATGACAAAAAAACAGCTACATAGGATACGTCAAATGTGAAAAGTTACGATCCATGCTAACACGCATAATACTGTAATACTTACCTTAACAACTAATTATTGACCTTGGCTCTGACCTTAAAAGAGTTCACGTATGTCTAGATAACGCGCGCTAGCAAAATAGGTTTAAAAAAACTATTATTAGCAGAGTTTTACATTTTTTTTGGATGTCACTTTTTTTTACATTTTGGGGGTTGCCTAGAGCTACCCGAATGGTGTATTAAGAAATGGATTTTAGTAGAGGCCATCTTGTATTAGCGTGCGCGCATACGATCAGACGAGAAGTGGAAATAAATAGAGAGTGGACTATTGTGGACAGTTTTTTATTTGATGCTTTTTGTTTAGTTTTTCGCCTCTTCTGTAACGATTTGGCTTACAAGAATCACTCGAAACAGTTCACCAGATTTAAATAGAACAATTGAATACACATGCATAAAGAGTGGGTTAGAATATTTTTCTCTAAGGTTGAAATTATTGACCTGGATTGAACAAATCAACATCTGTATCAGGCGTTTGGGAACTTGGAAAAGGCCCATCAAATTGTCGGAAATTAGGAAATATCAGCACTTCTGTTGGGTCCATTAGCTCAGCCCAACTGTGTCCTGGGGGTATTTTAACTCGATGAAGAGTTCCCTGATACATAGCGTATATTCCAAAATACTTGCGATGAAGATTCAGTATTCCAAGGATGTAACCATCGGGTGTGGATATTAATGCGCGAACTAGTATGTTTCTTGGTACTGGGATGAAGTTAACGCCATCTTCTGTTATTTGCAAGTCGAGAGCAAAATAAATATCAAGGTATTTCAAAATCGAACGTTTATGCTTATTACTGAAAGGTAGTACGAGAGAAGGATAATCCAAATCATGAAAAAAGCCACTATGACGTACGACATCAGTAGCTTCGACAGAAGAAGGATGTCCGGTCATCAGAGGTGCGCTAGGATTATTAGGATTATGGTCCATCTGTGTACTTAGTTCTGCAAGCAGAAATCAAAATCGATAAATTTTAAATTCTTGATACTATGTTTGGATTAATCATGAAAAAATGTATGTATTTAGAAATAAATTCTCAATTATTCCATATTAACCAGTAAAATTAAGAATGACGACCATGGTGACGACCAGAGAATGAAGGACCCTCATTTTTTTTGATGCACGAAAAACTGATTAATCGGCAAGTTTGTTAACAGTATAACTAATGAATACTCTGATGCTTCTAGTATATATACTTTTCTGATATATTGTGTTTATTCATTTTCAAAACTAGATTGTGAAGGGCTTACTCATAAGTGAGGGGCTTAGTGTAATAGCGCAATTTTTTATCAGCGTCTCATAAACTATTAATGTTTTTTAGTATTTTAGTTTAAGAAATTCAAATAATTTATGTTCAAATGAAGCGTAGATAACATGACAACTTGAAGATAGTTGTAAATAAATTTATGAAATTTATAGGACTTACTTTCGCCACTGATGTCTCAAAAGTGACAGACGGATTTTTCAAAGTATTGAAGTTTACATTTTTTATGCACTTTGTAATATTATCAGACTGGGTTTCTCACAGCAATACGTTCTTCTTTCACATTATCCATTGTTGATTTAACGATATAAAGAATTCCTTGGTTTGAGACAAACCAGTTGACCTATAATATCAATACATTTTATTTAAAATTAAGGAAGTTATAGTCACTTATACTATTTAAAAAAATCGGCTTATGGTAATTTTTTTTCATTAACATAATTTCCCGTGTGAAAAAATTTATGGCAGTCTGATGTCAGGCCTGGCCCAAGTCTGGCTTTATCACGACTCTCTAGTCTGGAAGGCCTGGTCTTGCGCAGGACTGGCGCTGATCAGCTATCCTAGAACAAAAAAAGTTCTAAGTTCGATCAGTAAATTTTTCCTTTATATATTTCGAAAAAGTTACAGGGGGTTTAAAATAGTGGTGCCGTCAAGCAATACTTTCCGATACCGACACGATCCCGAGCCGAAACTATCCTCCAGTATCGGTTGGGATCGTATCGGTTTGGTGTCGGTTCGACTTGGTATCGGGAAGACCATATATCGGCACGGGATCGGCTCGGGTTTTCGATACTCCTTCACCAGATGTAAATTTCTCACTGAAACCAAGCGGAGAGGGAAATTTGAAAATGGGTCGAAGTCAGTCGACTCATCCTCTACCTAGTTAGACCGGTTATCCGCTATAGCTATACTTTGACTGCAAAACAATCATTCATTTTACAAGAAAATTCGAATCTGTTTTAAATTGAACCATTTACAGACTTTGACGTTAAAAATTGAACTGTTTGAATTGAGAAGCCTTATAGTACTTAAGGTTAAAGAAATGTAAACGTCCGATTGAAACTTTGTGAACTATTTTCAATTTTCAAATAATTTCATATTATTAGATTCATAATTAAACACTTTCATTCAATTTCAAGTCCTATTCAAATATTGTTTCGGTCTGAAATAATCCATTTCAACCCATTAAATTTGAAATTTTTTATAAAAAAAAAAAATTGAGAAGAAAATATTCAGAAATATTTGACTGATTATTTAAAATGAGCAATTATAAATGCCACTTTCTAAACTAAACAATATGAAACGGAATTGATCGAAATAGAAGGCCTTGAATAGTTGAAATTTCAGACTGCTACATTTACACTGTGAACGTTACAATTGTAATTGTTTCATCTTTTTCATTTCTTATTTGTAAGTGACAGTGTTGAACTTGGATGTACGAATAACAATTGAACAATTAATAATTACAAACGACTTAGAATAAAAATAATTCAACTTGTAATTCAAAAAGTGTTTGCGATTTTTACGAAAATTTAAAATTTGTTCCTTTTTTAATGTTATCACCGTAAAATTGCTTCAAATGATATAATCTTAAACACTTGCAAATTCATTCATTCATTCTTCAATTTAGGGGATTGAAAATTATAGCGTGGATTTATATTTTTTATCAGAAATGTTTGAACTACTCAGTTTATACAAGTTTAAAATTTAAAATTTTGCAGTTTAACGACTCTGTAAAAAAGCGGTTGAAATTACAAGCCGCTTTGTAAACGTTTACTGTGATTCATGTATCAATTTTACAAGTTTATTGTGAACTTGCAGCGATTAAATGTGGAATTTAACAATTGTAAAAAGTGATGTATAAGTTTAGTTTTGCCATGTAAATTGGCTGACATAAAACACGAGTTATTAACGTCGTGAATTTCAATCATGGTGTTATCGTTTTTTAGTGTCATCTTACCACGTCAAACACTGTAACTGTAACTTTACACGTCTTGGTAAAATTACGACGTTATTCGCTGTAACTTCACACTTTTTGGATTAAAGCATCACGTCAAACAGTGGTATTTTCTTTTCGATTACGAGTAATTTATCAGCGTTTGAAGTCTTTGAATTAGACAATTCTAAATAATTTTTTTTAAAGCTTTAATCTTAAAAGTTTAAAATTCGAAAGAGTTCTATTCATTTAAAAGTAGAGGCCATCAAACTTGAACCATTTTCATTCCGAAGTCTTCAAACAGAACAAAAATTCAAGTTGAACATTGAACATTAAAACACTGAGAACTGTTCAACTATTAAGACTTCAAATTTGACTTGAATTTAACTTTTAAAGCTTTACATTGAAAACTATACTAATTGATGAATTTTTATTATAGTTTAAAATTGTGCAATTTATAAAGTATCAATTTAAAATTATGAATTTTTCAACATATTCAATTTAAAATTATTCACCTACGCAAGATTTTAAATTAAAATTGTGCAATAACGTTCGAATTCACTTTTTTCAATTTTAAATGCTCCTCATTCAAAGCTGTTCAATATTTAAAAAATATTACTGTGTAATTTTTCGATTTTTATCGTTTGAAGATAATAATACGTACCAAAGTATTAAGAGGGTTCAATTTCTAATTCTGCAACTTTGAGCGATTTCAATTCAAATCCAAGCAATTATGACTGTTTCAATCTAAAATTATTTAATACTTATTAAGGCTTTCAATTCAAAATAAATTTGCAGAATCTTCAAATGTTCAATTTCAAAATCTTGCAAATTAAATTTCCGTTTGAATATTGAAGATTCTAAACGTAAAATTACTCAATTATTGAGCTTTTCAATTTAAAACTTTCCAGTTCTTACATTCTCATCAGAGAATGTATTAGATTTGTGTAAAATTTGCCCCCCTCCCCCCGTTTTTGTCAAATGTCCACGTTTTGAGACCCCCTGAACCCGGAAAACATGTTTTTACGAATATGTCTGTC
>JAUMHM010083664.1:0-13101 GCA_032362435.1 Melikaiella ostensackeni
ATCGATTATGGTACAGGCATCCGAAAGATCTATATTCTCCATTCAAGTTCAAAAGTGTCCACTACTAGTAATTCAAGGTTGCAGGAATTAAAAAAATGCGAAAAGGAAAAGTTGAAGGAAAGAATTTTCGTTTGTAGACAGTAGTTTGTGGTAGCTTATCGGTTAAGTAACATTAATATTTTATACAGGGGATCGGCAGACTTTCTGGGTGTTAATCACTATACCGTGAATGTCGTTCAACCAGGAAATAACGGCCTAGTTCCCTCATATAGTGATGACCAGGGTCTTGTTCTCTCATTTCGTTCAGAATGGAACAAAACAGCTGCACCAGTATTTCGTGTTAGTATGTTTTTCTTATATTAATTTTTCCTATTGAAGGAAATATATGAAAGTCCACCGTATAATGATGCGAGTCCTCACTCTTTTTTGAATTTCTTTTGATAATGCCTTTAAGGGCCTTATATGCTCTTAGAAGAAGAAATTAATCATAAAAGGGTAAGAAAAACAACAAATAATTCTTTTTCTCCTTTATCCAATATATTTGATTTTTTCAAGAGAAATCTTATGTCATACACGAGTAGAGAGAAGATGTTCAGTCTTTCAAATAAAGTAGACCAAGTAAAGTACAAACATTAAGTAAAAAATATAAAATGCAGGAGAGTAGCATGCAGGAAAATCAATAAAAAGAATAGAACAAAATGTGATATATTGCGATACACAAGTCTTGAAATTGAAAAATGACACTTGAATCACTTAGCTTCATTTTGATATAAGTACACTATATTATGCAACTAGGGATAAAGTACGCCTGCTCCAACCCGTGGTGCATATGATATCTTCTTCAACGTCCAGCCCACTTCACACGCACGAAAATCCGCGGTTTTCATGCATGTGTTAAATAAAAATATGTTTTGTAACAGGTGCATGGAAATCACGATATTACTCTCATGTAAAGCAGAACGAAAATGCCTCATTCATACTTAGTGACGAGTAGTGACGTGGCGCATGTGCACTACCGTTAATTAACCTTATAACTCCCTAGAGAGTTTTAATTCATGACGTAGCGTGAGTTTTTCTTGACGCTGCCAGATATTGTCAGAACCTCATCTCCGTAATTTATCGCGATAATATCACGAATTCCATATACATCTGTTACAAAAAATATCGTGTGCAACTGGTGAAAAGTGTGATTCCGACGAGTGTAATTTCTGCCCTCGCTTCACCCGGCCATTAAACCACACCCTTGTCGGAATCACTCACTTTTCTCCCTAGTTGCACAACATACTATTTTTTCCAACTGATACAGATCGCACCGGAGGGTTTTGGTGATACTTTAAGGGAAATATCTCAAAATTACAATAATCCAGCCATATATGTTACTGAAAATGGAGTAGCGCTAAATGAAGGCTTGGAAGATCCAACAAGAATTAAATTCTTTCATGATTACTTGAAGGAACTACTAATAGCCATTAAACGAGATGGTGTGAATGTTAAAGGTTACTACATTTGGTCTCTTCTTGACAATTTCTCATGGCAATCTGGATATGGGTAGGTCACAATGATATTTTTTCCTTTAAATATTCAAATAATAAACATCAGCTGAGAATCATTGTCATTCACAATTAATCTTATTTTTACCGTCTTGAAAATTGAAAATTAAAGTATCAATTAAACAAATCTGTGAAGAATACTCATCTATAAAAATATTAGTTTTCTAATAGTAATAATTTTTTTAATTTTCATCTCTCCTACTGAGCGTTCCAATCACCACTACCCCCAATTCACCAACGAAAGAACACTGTTTTAAAAATTACTGTTATAGAATATGTGTACAATTTACTAATGTACAACAACAAGACATCATATAAAGTGATGATATTGCTGATTTTGAGCATGTTATAACTGTCGCTCTCAAATTTTTTTCCAGGCGAAGATTTGGTATCGTTCAGGTTGATTTCAACGATCCGATGAGGAAAAGAAGCATCAAGAAATCAGCCCTTTGGTGGAAGAGCGTTCTCAGTAGCCGCCAATTGCAGCCAGTGGATTTTTAAATGAAATCAGTACCTGCTAATTTAATTTTTTTCTTTGCGTTAATAAGGCATATATTATGTTTGATAAAAATGATTTAATACATGAAACGGAAGCTTTCTGTATCTAAATTCTGTTCAAATATTCCGGATTGAAATACATAATTTGAGCAGAATGTCACATGAGACACGGCCAGGAAAACTTTTCACTTTTAGCAAACTTTATGGTCGGCACTCGTATGAATCTCTAGAAATAATCTTTTCATCTGTCTAAAATTTCAACATCTGTGGTTCATTTTCCTCATCATGTTGTTGTTTTGATAAATTTAATATAGTTGATATATAATATAAATTCAATATACCTAATTGAAAATTTTTTAAAGTATTGAAAATTTCAAAACTAAGCTTAAATTGGAACGTTTTTTAATGTCGTCTGAAATTTTACTGCTGCTCCTAGCTGATTCGATAATTACTCTATAGAGTGTTTTGTTTCACACTGCCTTAATTTTTAGCCTTCTATTAATATAGGAAGAAATTACAATCTATAAAAGTTAGATTTAGTATTTCGTAGAAAACAGGTAATTTTTTCATCTAGGTTACAAAATCAAAACCTGGCCAGGCCCGAATTCATTTTGCACATCACTAGTATTAATTAAAAGGCGGTTATAAGAATGAGAAACATTACAAATAGAAAAGTTTAATGAATGAATGCGATTGTGTAACATTTTCAGCTTCATTGAAAAAATAAGAAGACAATATTCTGAAACTTGTAAATAGGCTTTATCACATCCACCAACATAAAGTATTTACAAGTTACTGTTTTAAGCTGTAAGAATTAGAATGATTTACACACTGTATCTATTTCACCTTACTTTCTTTTCACTAAACAAATCTGTTCAATCCATGTACTCACTGAAACACCACGAAATTCGATAAAACACAACATGCACCTGTCAAATGTCACGTGCACCATTTTATAACGAGAACAATTGACAACAAAATTTCAGCAATCAATTAGTATCTGCAAACACTAAAAGATTGGTAAATATTCTCACAAATCAACTCAACTAAAATAAAATTGTGATTTTTTAACTGTTCCAATAGCGGAATCCTAAAATATTTCTATATAATAATCATAAGCAATTCCAGATAAAAATCTATAAATGTTTCTTCTTCGTCCTACCGTTTTTTTAATTTTCAAAATTGTTTCAGCTGTTATTCGGTCTTACGGTCTCCAATCAAAAGGCAGTAAATATGTTGAAAACACATTTATTATGCATGCTTAACGTTTTGATCGCAATGCGGGTCTTTTTCAAGAGTCAATCAAATCTAGAATTAATTAAGATTATAAATAATTATGAGGATTTAACAAATTTTTCAAAACGTCAGTAAAAGGACAAGGTTTTAAAAAAACAGATTTTTTAACAACATACCTGAGTCAGCCTAACATGTTCTTTTTCAACTTCTTTTTTATATTGATAATATCCCTGTAAACAAAATTGTTGCAAATATTGAAAACTGTAGCAAAAGTTTGAAAAATGATGAAGATATGTTAAATATTAGAAGGGCAGTAATAGGATTAATTCCTTGCCATAATAGAAATGATAAATTTAAGAAGAACAATAAAATTACTGATACGTTAGTAAGATTTGAAAATAAGCATAAAGATTTGGTATTTTTGGAAGTTGGTAGAGGCAATATAGTATTAAAGTGGCAGCTAATAAGAATGATTACAATCTCACTATAGAAAACATTTCAATAAATAATAATTCATACAAGAATGTAAGAACTAATTGAGTTCCTACAGTCAAAAATAAATGCAATGATGTTGTTTCGAGATGAGGAGAAAAAATATATATCAACGAGGTAACTGCTTATAGACTAAAAACCCATAGTGGTGTTATGGCAAAAGTTTGAACTGGAGATTGATTGTTCCCACAATTGGATCACCGACTTACAATTTAGAAGATTACCAATTTCATTAGAGATTTATTAAAATTTTCGCCTTACTATTACGTACCTTCTGACCGTTAAATTGCTCATCTTATTATATACCAGTCTGTTTTGTATCGTCCTCCTGTAAACATCGCATCACTTACAATGTTAAATTTCTTCATTACTTGCGTCTCCTCAAAATATTTGAAAAAAAAACAATTATTGACTACTATGTCGTATTCTGACTTAAACTTTTGAGTAACTTCTTTGAAAGAAGAAAAACATGTTAAGCTGACTCAGGTATGTTGTTAAAACATCTGTTTTTGTAAAACCTTGTCCTTTTATTCACATCTTAAAAAATTTGTTAAATCCTCATAATTATTTATAATTTCAATTAATTCTAGATTTTATTGACTCTTGGAAAAGACCCGCATTGCAGTCGAAACGTTGACCATGCATAATAAATGCGTTCTTAACATATTTACTGCCTCTTGATTGGAGACCGTAAGACCTAATAATAGCTGAAACAATTTTAAAAATATTTCCATATATTTCATTATTCAAATACTGAATTATTGTTAAATGATCAATTTTTTTATGTATGATTTTAATTTCAACACTTTTACCATTGTCTACTCAAAAGTATAAATATATCAATAATAATCTATTAACTTAATGGTACAAAGTTGAAATCACCAAACTTCCAATTTAAGATTCCTAAATTCGAATATGTTTTCCAATATTTCTCAGAAAGTTTGAGCGTCTAACATTAATTATTATTATTTTAATTTACCGAATTTCATTGCTTCTAGGGCGTTAATTAAATAATTATGAGAAATCATAAAAGGGTGCTTGCGAAAACAAGAGGTGGCTCATAGTTCTTCCGAAAACCGCGAGGTAATAAGAGGTGAAGTTCTAATCGGGAATAAGGTACCAAGAAATAAAGTATGAAAGTTGATTACGTTCTGCCACTGTAATAGATCTCTTCAAAAATTATGATCAATAAATATATTTTTCAAACAGAAATAAAGTTCGGTGTTACTTCTTTGTTACAAAAGTTAATAAGCAGTCGCGGACAATTGTCCAGGGATGGTCCCGCAGGAAAAACCCCCAAGCTAAGGCGTGAACAACCGTGCCGAAAGCTGAATGACACGGGTGATGTGTCTCAAACGGTGCCTCTGGGATACCGGTTGACCTCTTAGAGTATTAGCCTTATCCTTGCATGCGGGGCTCTGCAAGGGTGGACGAACCTTTTCCCTAGCTTCTCGTGGGAACAACTATGAAAGCACCAATGCCAGTTGGGAATGCGGTTCAAAATGATCGAACGTGCAGAGCGCCCGACAATGGGTCGGAAAACCGTGCCGATCGCCCTAGAGTTCGGGGTGCTGCAAATAATTTGGATGAAAACACGATGACGGATCGGCGAGACGGTCGACGTCTTGAGTGGATGGATCGACTCAGAGATGACTTATTGGATTGCTACGATGCCAGCATTATCCTTGCTCGCAGGGCTTATATGGTGCACCTGCACACTCTGTGGTGCCAGAAACATCCAAAGGTTTCGCAATGCCTGTTACGAAGCGTGCGAAACCGCACCGACCTCTTCCAAACAGGATATGTAGGCGGAACGCTTCCCCAGCCGCTGCAGAACAAGCAGCAGACGAAGAAGAGGAAGCGACATCAAAACCAACCGCGGAAGTCAGGAATGCATCAAGAGAAGATGGCGATTGCAGGACAAAAATAAACATCAACATCCAGGTTTCTTATAGGCCGAAAGATCTGGCTGAAATAGATGTAGCCCTAACCGGTCGCTAACTGTACTTTGTCCCCGGGTTGTAATTGTCACCTAACCGGTTTGTAACTAGGTCCTCATAATATTTCTACCCGGTTCTTAACCGGTCTCTAACCGGATTTCGTCTCCGGGTTGTGACCGTCACCTAACCGGTTTCTATTCGGCATCATGTTATATTTGTACCCGATTCTTGACCGGCCCCTATCTGAATTTCGTCCCCGGGTTGTTACCGTCACCTAAACGGTTTCTATTCGACATCATGTAATATTGGTACTCGATTTGGCACTGGGCCCATAAGATACTTTTACCCAGATCTTATCTGATTCCTACCCGAAATGTATCCGTTTTCTGTCTCCACTTCATACCCGGCACTCAATCGGATTCTATCTAAAAAAGTATGTTTATACGTGGTTCCTACGCGGGTCTTATCCGGAATTTAAAAAGATTTTGTTCTTATCCGCATCTTAATATATTTCTTACCTGGTTGTACCTAAAACTTCCGTCTCTTATATCTAGACATGTACGAAAATATAATCGCAATAAATTACATACATTAATCTTTATTTTCATCTATAAAATAAATAATTTGATGGATTATAGAAGAAAGTTGAATCAGTTATGTTTTGCCTGGAAGATTACACATCAAAAAAAAAAAGGTCAAGAACTTCTTCAAAGACCATTGTATTCCTATGTATTTTGAGGCGCTAAATCCAAATTTCAGGTCAAAATAGCACACGTTCGTGATAAAATTTGCACCATGATAATTATTTTAATGCAAAATTAGGGATTACGTCTTCTGAATCTCAGAGTGAAAGGATAAAATAATCAATTTAGGTTTTACGAGAATTTTATAGAAATTTAATGCTTTTTTCAAATTTCTACATTCAAGTACGCAGAACAAGAAATGTCACATTTATTAGGAAATTTTGCATAAAAGTGTTTTTACAATTATTTTGTGTAGCTGAAAACAATAATTAAACAGTAAAAATAAGTCTTTATCCAAAACAAAGCATTTCAGATAGAATTTTCATTTTGTACAGTGAAAAAAACACATTTCTGTCAAAAAGAAACACTTATTTTAATGTTTTATGTAAGTTTCAACGCAAAATAAGCTTAAATGAACTTCAATTATTATGTATAGTGAAAAATTTGATCCAGATTACGCAAATAATATGAATAATAGAGACTGAAATTGAAATATAACTTTTAACATAAGTGCGCAGAACAAGAAATATCTTACTTACATATAAATAAGCAATACTGAGCCTTTTTATTTATAATTCCACATCCAGTTCGTCCCCTGAATCCACGTCTCTGGTATTATCTGAGTCTTCTTCCTCATTAGGATTTGTAGACACGTCTTTGGTATTATTTGAGTCTCCTTCTTCATTAGGATATGTAGATTCAAGTTTCTCCAGCGAGTTCTCTTCTTTGCCGCTTCCATTGTCATCACTGCTTACTTTTTCCTTCGATTTTGGTTTTTTTCTATCCTCACTTTTCTGGTTTTTCTTCCTCTTGGGTCTCGGACCTCGATTTTATTCCGATATTTTTCTGCCGATGTAATCGTTAGCATTCTTCAAGTGCTGAGCGATTTCACTGTCTGGCATTTTCTTTTTTCTCATCGAAACTTCGGATAGAGTTGCAAAAAATAAATAAATTGCTTATTTTAAGTATTTCGAACTACCATCGTGCGGGTGAAATATACAAGTTGCCGCTCACAACAATAATGCAACTCAATCGTACACAGTTTAGTTGGGAGACGCAAAAAAAAAAGAGTTGAATTTGCAGTCTCAAATTGAATTTTTTAAAATTCAGTTACTCTAAATTAAATTAAATTACACAGAAAAGTGCATATTTGGTCAAGGTTTAGAATTGAATAAAAATTTTGTATACAGATGACAAGAAGTTCGAAGTTCTAGATTTGCAATGAATTAAAGTTGGAATTACTTAATTAAATTGAAAATTTTGAAACTCACTCGAAACGCCCTTAAAAAAATTTTTGAATACCTCTAAATCCCTTTATATCTTTTGAAATCCCTTAAAATCCTTTACAATATTTGAAATTCTACGAAAAATCTTTGACTTTCTATGAAAACATAGGAATTCCCTAACAACTTCGACATCCTATGCATCTTGAAATTCCCTTTAAAACTTTCATAAAATCCTGAAAAATCTTTGAAACATTCTTCAAAAATATTTTTCAATCCTGATGAAAAATTTGTGTAACCATGCAATTCCTTGAACATTTCATTTTCAACAAAGAAACAAATTTTTCCAAAAGCAGACTTACCATAATTGCATTCAATTTTGTTTCATCTAGACCCGGCTTTTTATCGTGCTATTGATAGGCATTGCTCTTTCTTCCAGTAACGGTATGTGATTTTAATTCCTCATCCATGAACACTAGCCACGCCAAGTTTTGGATATATCTTCTTGGCTTCATGTTTACTCTGTATCGCATTCTATCATACAGAACTTTCTCTATTCATACTCCAAGACCAACGTGAATCTATAACAAAATCACGTTAAAGAAATTTAGTTGAAACAATTTTTTTGACAAGCTTAAAATTTTAAAAAGTGTCAAGTATTAATTTCGATATATATTTCACCTTCATGTTGATCACATCTTCGAATCCAGGTTCAAGCATATGGCCAGTCTCAATTTTTTTCTGTATACTTTGATTCGTCATCTCGTCCATATTTTGAATAGTATCTGCAATAAAAGATAAGTACATACATGTTTAAAAAAGTACGCAAAAATGGTTTCTTAAATACTAGGCATATTTTAATGGAGGTCTTGTACCTACCGCTAACTTTTTGGAACCCGTTTATGACTTTGTTCACCAGCTTGTAATTTTAAATCCTCAATCTTTTTAGCTCACCATCCTGTACTAGAATGCGCCGTGTCAATTCATAGTTATCTTCGATTACTCTTAGATGTGATGACACTGATGTGTGATTCGCACAACATTGCGCAGTACATTCGATCTGAATAGTGTTTAGGAGCTGAGAATTTTGAAAAATAATATTGCAGAGAATCGAGATGTCAACTAAATGCAAATTAAATATTACTAAACTTCAGGACGAATATTGCTTTTTTATTACAAAGGATTTAAATTTTAATGCTGTTTAGATGCTCTTTTTGAATTTAGGGGTTTTAATGAATAATACCTTCTTCTCATATTCGAGTTTTCTATTAATTATATTATTCTCAAATGTTGCTTGCAACTTTATTACCTTCTGTGCTGCGTTGCTTGTTACTTCAGAAGAATCAAAATCGTCTGACCGAATCGATTTTTCAGGAAAGTTCTGAAAAATATAATTCGATAGAACATTTCGAGTAACCCATTTAAACTTGAAATTTGAGAAAGGAAACTTGAATCTCTATCATTTCTTTTGAACTCTAACTTTCACCATATATTCGTTGATTAAAAAAAGTATGAAAATTACTGAAATAAATGGTAACATGAATCAAAAGTAAAATATGAGAAAAAAACTTTGAATTGAAAATTTCTCGGAATAAATAAATACTTAAATGTTTACAAAAAAATGAAAAAAATTTATTAAAAATTAATCTTTTTCGACCTTTTTCAGTTTTGAATTTTTTACCCTAAAACTAATAATTTTGAAATATGGTAGTTTCTGGACCGGGAAATGATCGCGATTTTTTGAGACCGAGAAAAATAGGGAAATGACAGTGAATTTATCATGTGATGAATATCAGGTAATATTTCATATCACTTGAAATAAATGCAATTTCAAATAACACCGACCTCAACTTTTTAAAATTTTAAGTTCAATTTTTAACTTTTTCAAAACTTCCGCTTGAAACTTTAAAGACTATTTTTAATTTTAAAATCGTTTTAAATTATAAGAATTATAGAATCATAATTAAACGTATTTTTAAATTTTTAGTCCTTCGTTCAAATATTATATCAGTCTGAAATATCTCATTTTAAACCCTTGCAAATCGAATTTTTTCAATTAAAAAAAGGATATTTTGAATATTTAGCAATATTTGACTTTTTACTTAAGATAAGAAACTATAAATCAAATATTCAAAACTAAATCATTTTTTTCTATAATTTGCAATCAGAAATCTTTTAACTGTTCAATTTATAAGAGTTCAAATCAAAAACTGTCTACGTATGTGGATAGAGATTTGTATATTTTCGAGAAAAAAAATTAGAAGAAAGCCTGGAAGAAAAATTACATTCCTTCCACTTCCCCGGATTTCCCCGTTATTGATAGAAAATCATGTTATTACCTTCTTCAGAGGATTCTCAACCTTCGAAGGTACAGTAAGCGTAGATGTCGAGTGTCTCAAATATCGTTCGTTAGGAATTTTCGTTCGCGAGTCTTTCATCTTTTTTTTTATATCTTCCTCGGAGTCTATAATTGAAATAAAAGATTAATAATGAAAACTAAGGCGAAAGCTTATATAGGGGTCATTCACAAAAGACGTGATACGTTTTTCAGCCATCTTTAACCCCCTCCCCCCAACCTGACAGGCCGCGTGATATTTATTAGAGCCCCCTTGAAAAATACGTGATGAAATGTCACCCCCCACCCCGCCCCTATTATCATAAAAAATACTGAAAATTTCGATTAGCTTCTTTACGAATATTTTTAAATTGTAAGGGTAAAATGAGTTTTTTGCCAACATTACATTAAAAATCTTGCCATTTGTGCAGTTAATGAGATATCAAGGTTCTTCTTTTTTATTTCAGTCAGTTTTTTCAACTATTACCCAATCTATGAAAAAAAATCGAAAATAATGAAAAATGGTAATGTCATTCTAGATTTTTGCAAAAAAGCAAAAAAAAAATGTTTTCGAAAACCCCACTTTTTTGTCTTAAAGTTTTTGAAATAATAGATCCTGATATAGTCTACTTACCATACACTTTTCTATTTGTTATTTTTTGGTTTTTTCAGGAAAAAGTGATTTCTGATTCTTTTTAAAACCTAGCCTTTTTGCAATTTTCGAGGTTAAATAGGAAATTTATGGTACGTACAATATATCAGCACCTAGGGTAAGAGCTCCAATTGTTGGCACTCTGCTTCAATTTCTTAAGTAATATATTTTTTTAGCATGTTTTGCCTTAATTAATCTTATTGTACTATTAATTTTACATACAGTAAAAGATATTTAGCAGTTTTAAAAGTTTTAAAGAGATTAAAAAATAATTTCAATCACCCTTGAGAATTTTGAAATATTTCAAAAGAATTGAAAAAAAATTCTTCAAATTCCTAGAAAATTTTTTTAAGATTTTTTATTTTGAAAAATTAGTTTTGAGAAAATATTTCAAAAGATTTCCAAAATTATAAATAAAAGAATCCGAAAGATTTTAAGGCAATTTTTTAATTATGCAGAATTTAAAAAAAATAGAAAACATGTAAATAATCTGAAACAACATCTAGAAGGTTTAGAGGTTTATGCAATTTATAAAGTTCAGGGAAAAATCGAAGCATTTTGAATTTGAAAAGATTCAAAAGTTCAAAATAAAATGTAGATTTTCAAAGATTTGAAATGACTTTTTATTTCAAAACATGAATTTTCAAAGTAAACTGAACAAAATTCCAATACATTTCAAAAGATTTTTCAAAATTTTAACAAAAATTTGAGTCAGTCAAAAGATATTTAGGAATTTTAGAAGTTCTGTAAAGATTGAAAATATTTTAAAACTTGAAAAGATTCCCAAAAATTTATAAAATATTTTAAAATTTCTTCCAAATTCTAAAAGTCCTAAATATATTTTTGAGAATAGTTTCTTTATTTCCAAGAATCTAAAATAACTTAAACATGTTTTTTTCAATTTTTCGTGTGAATTTTGAGTGTTGAAAAAAGTGGATAAACTGAAACAAGGAAAACCTCGATATCTCATAAATTTAAAAAATGGCACGGTATTTTAAATTTAATAATGAAGTAAGCGATAAAAGTACAGAAAGGAGCGTTTTTATGATTTTATTGAAGAAGAACTGTATCACGTTATAAAGCGCGTTTTGACCCCCTCACTGCGTGATAAACCATGATATTTTCCTGAAGGCCCCCCCCCATAACACGTATTTTGCGAACGCTCCATATAATATAATAAGAAAGTATGAGTAGTAGTAGTCATAGTTAATTAACGATAGCAGTAGCTGTAGAAAATTAATTTACTCACCGACAACCTGAAGAACAGTACCCTCGCAGAAGTGTGCACCACAATTTCACTTTGAAAGACTTCTCTTTAATTTCATCTGCGCTGAACTTCATAATTCAACTCACGTGAACAATATCAACCTTTGAATGTTTATCTTCTGTATTTTTTGCAGGCACCGCGGTACTTTATGAAGCAGTAAGACATTTTTGTTCACTAAAACTAAAGTCTCACACAAATTAAAACTGCGTCCACGCACGTGGAGGTAAAAGTAAGCGTCTAACCACTCCAACCCAACAAAGAAAGAGGTCCCTGCGATATTCACGATTTTTACTCAGGGTCCAAAGTGCTGGCCGGCTCTAGCTTGATTACACTTGATCCCGCAAACCCGCAATAGCGGCTAGGCTTTCTTCCATGCTTATACTCTCTCTTTCTCCCTGTAGAGAGGAACGAGTGAGAGAGAGAGAGAGATGTGTATAGCGATCCCAGTGCCGCGCATCAAACGGCCATGGTGTTGCCTCTCGTGAACAACCTCCGCGCACGTAAAGTAGTACCATAGGGTAAAATCTAGTCAATCCAGGAAACTATAAAGATTTTCTACATGACGTAATGAATAATAAAATCATCATTATCATTCAATTTGAAAGACATTTGCAGTAATTAATGCTATATAATTTTGAAGATGCTGAATAAAGTTTCCCTTTGAGAGATTTGAAATAAAGATTCAAATGTCTTGTACTTCACAAGACCTGCGCATTCGCAATTGATACAGAACCGTCATCGGCTGCTGTTTTCACTTGCGCTGTATATTTAAGTATATATGGCATAGAATAATTAAACAGAAAAAAGATGCAATAAGTGTTTTCGAAAATTAAATTGTGCTTAAAAGTTGTTAAATAAAGTGAACTTGCATTCCTTCATTTATCTCTCGGGAAATCGGTTAGTAGAAATTCGTATGTACGGTATGTTCATTTCAAATTTGCAGTTCGAGGTTATGTTACGTTTGAATTTTGTAACTCTTGTAATTGTAGAGAATTTCCTTTTTAGAAATGAGTGATGAAAATGAGAACGACGAAAAAGGTGAGAAACCACCTGCAAGGCGAAGAAAATGGTTTTCCCCCGATGGTTCCCAAATTTTTCATGATCGCACTGTTCGGCGAAGAAATGCAAACGTACAGTCTGCTATAGACGAGCGTGAGTTAGTTAT
>JAUMHM010083665.1:0-13101 GCA_032362435.1 Melikaiella ostensackeni
GAAAAAGATTCTTGAAAAAACGATTCTATGCTTCTTCGTAGACTTCCAAATAATTCAGACCGGCAATATGAAACGCAAATAATAAGGTGCTTTCCATAAGTGAGTCCTGTATTTTGATAATAGAAGGCCAGGTGGAACATTTGGTTCCGATTGAAATATTGTAGACCGCTGCCGAGGCTAGGTTGGCTCTGCTAGCTGCGGCATGGGCTGCCAAACAGAACATTTCTGATCTAGAGGAAATCGTACTAAGATAATCAAAACAAGAAACAACCTCCAGCTGACTACTATCATATTTCACCAAGAAGTTTGTCGCCAATTCAACCTTTTCTGAAAATAGGATACTTGGTTTCATCTTTATTGACCATTAATTTATTTATGTTACAATATTCTTGCAGGGCATAGAGTTTCTTATTGCATAAACTTTTGATTCGACTAGATTAAATGAAATATTTGCCTAAATCAAAACAATAATATCATTATCACCCAAATTCTGAGACCGGCCAGACCTTATCTCCTAAAGAAAGTCTGAATGTCAGAAGTTAAGAGGTTAAATATTATCGGATTCGAAATTTCACCCTGCAGGACCCCTGCTGTAATCGGTAACTCATCTGAGAATTCGTCTCCCACTTTAACACGGGTTGAAGCTCTCTTATATAAACTTTTTAGTACCCTAATTGTTTTCGTGCTTACACCTAAATCGTGAATTTTGGTCCAGATGAGGGCATGATTGACCGAAGGAAACGCCCTTGAAAAATCGACTACTATGGCATAAAGGTGTCTGTCTTTTTTTGTAGATATATCTATGAAATGGGGGCCAAAGTGAAGATATTATCAATACAACCCCTATTCCGGCGACAACCCGCTTGCGCTTCCGGAACGATATGGCATAAAGACTCCCACTTTTCTAATCTAGATAATAAAATCTGCGTAAAAATTTTAGAGATGGACTTTAGGAGAGCTATCGATCTAAAGGGTCTAAAGTTATTGCGATTAGCAGAATCATGTTTTTTATGAAGCATATGTTTCAAAGATTTTGTCCAATCAAGTGGCACATATTTATTTTCAAATATTTGTTTAAAAAACGCCTCAAGGTACAGGAGCCAATTAGGTGGTAAATTTTTGTAGAAGCTATTTGAGATGTGATCTGGCCCTCAAGGCCCGCAACAATACTATTTGCAAAACCTAATTTTTTGCGGTCGATTAGAGCTTGGTACGACTTTTCAGCTTTAATAAAAATCTGTTTAGCCTCGTCAGGAAATTTAACACTGCTAGCAGTTTTTAATGCACTAAGTGATCAAGTTTTAGCTTGTTGACAATCAGTATCGAACCAGGGTTTGTCACGCTTAGGTTGACCACAAAAGCTCTTCCTCTCTTTAAACAATATCGATTTTGTCAAAATTAACTTCAAGCTCAATTGATAAATAGGGTTCGCTCGAAAATATTTCATGCTTGCTATCGTCCCACATAAGGTAGGTCGATGTTTTAGTTTTTTTTGAATTTCGGAATGTCAGACTGACTAGCAGAAGCAGGAGGACAAGAGGAGGATACAAAGATAGGAAAATGATCAGAAAAGGGTACAGACTGATCCACCTTCAGGTCATTTATTGAACTTAGTGCCTCAGCGTTACATCAAACCAGGCCGTTTATACTTTACCCCCCTGCATTCACGAATGTGAACTTTGCTGGGTTGTCACTCCGCGATCTGCCGTTCAGTAAATAGAATTCTTTATCTTCCATCATCTCGACCAATCTGAGTCCCCTCCTGCTGTGTACAATATCTTGACTGTCGCGATGAATACAAAAATCAGTGTGAGTAAGCATTTCAGGAGGACCCTGACCCAAACATCCAACCCTACTATTAAAATCACCATAAGTGATGGTAGCTACAATAACAAATTCATCTGATAGTGCACATAAAGTTTCTTTAAATAATTGTAAAATAACATCAATATCAACCGCTGGATTGAAACAGCAAATACCCCAGATAAAATTGATCCTTTTAATATTGGTGATTTGTACTAAAATCCAATATTCCGATTTATCAATAAACTCGCAATTTAGGTAGGATTTGTTTATAAAAAGAGCTAGGCCACCACTTGCCCTGCCTCTTGAGTTTTCTTTTAGAGCGTTAGAGAAAAAACAATGGCCATTATAATTAACGTTAAAATTTTTTGGTACTTGAGTCAGCCAGGTTCCAACAATACCTATAATGTCAAAATTATCTAAATAAATGTTAGAATTTAAAAATTTTACGTAGCTATGACAATTCCAGAAGAGAAACTTTGGGGTGCTTAAGATCGGATCTCTTGCGACCAGGCTCTTCAGTTTTTATTAAGTCTTTTGTCTTGACGTCCGCTCAAAGTAGTCTGAGTGAGAGGAGGGAACCTTTCCGTCTGTCCGTTTAAGTTGGTGTGAGGAGATTCCGAGGCCTTACGTTTCGAGTTAAATCCAGTGATATCATTTCTCGGTGGATCATCCCTGTCTCTAATCCCTTCCGCATCCCGAATCATGCTCTCCAACAACTGCAACTCCGCGCAACTGAATCTTTTCCCCTTTACATATGAAAGATTGTAGCTCAAGGACGTTCTTAGGTCACTATCCCTTGCTCTTTTCAAATATGGAAAAAGAGTTTTTCTTTCCTTCTGTACCTTTTTTGTTCCCACAGATTTTTATCGCTCTCCTTAGCAACTCCAAACATGATCAAATTGTTATTTCTGAGCGCTCTGTTCATAGCCTGTATTTTTCGGTCCTACTCCAAGATGACACATTCTAATTTTTCTTGTTCGTTTCTGAGTTCCTTGTTTTCAAGCGTGAGTTGGTCAACTTTATTGTGGAGAGATGAAAGCGGAGTCTCCAAGTTTCCGAATCTCTGCATTAGCAGCTCAAATTTGTCTTCAGTCATATTCAAGGCAATTTTGACAAAGTTACCGCACTGCATCCAAACTGAATTCGTTTATTTAACAATAATGACTGTTAATTATACTGTGAGCACTTTGGAGAGTATTTTTCACACAATTTACCTACAGCTCGATTCTTCCTGCCGCTTCAGACCAAAAACCTAGGTAGCAAAACTCATTCAACAAATCCACCACCTCATTATTTATCTTTTATTCGTCTCTACTGTACGCTTTCGTTTTCTAAAACACATCATCTTAGTTTTATACACATTCGCCGTTAAATCTTTCTCTCTCACATACTCTTTGAATGCTCTCATCATCAGTCTCATCCCTCTTTCATCATTCGACATTAGAACTACATCGTCTGCGTGTGCTAGTGAATACAGTTTGCCTGTTCCTAATGATGGCCCACTTTTTCTTTTCCTCTTCATCTTCTCCACCAAGTCTGCCAATAGGACGCTTAACAAAAGAGGGCTCAACGGGCACCCTTGCCTAAGTGCTCTTCCTGTCTATAATTCCTGTCTTCTCTTTTTTCCTATCTTCACCCTTATCTTAGTCACCAAAAACATCTCCTTTATGCTCTCTATCAAACTTCCTTCTACTCCTCTCTCTTTCATGGCCTCCCATAGCACCCTCCTATTCACAGATTCGAATTCTGCTTCAAAATTCTGTGTATTCATCTACCCTTTTTCTCTCTGCTTTCATAATCAATGGCGCTATCAGCCCTGTCTTCCATTCCTCCGGCCACCATTTGCCTTTCCAAATCTTATTGCGAATCCTCCACATCTCTTCTTTCACTCCTTCTACGTCATATTTTAGTGCTTCGTTCTCCAAGCCACACATGAATGTATCATAATTTTGATATCTCTCATGATTAGAGAGCGAATTAGCGCCGCTGTGAAGTTAGCTGGCGAGCGCCACTTGGCTCTCACACGCGGAGAACCTCGTTTAGATCATCATTTGTTCTCGATAATTTCGAATTAAAAGCGTTTGAAATTTAGAAAAAATGTATGAAATGATTTTGAATTGAAGACGTTCCTATTCAATTATACATTTCGAAATTGAACCATTTCAATTTTAATCCCAAAATTCAAACTTAGTATAAAAATCTATTCAATCACTTTGAAAGTCACGTGATACTACATGATATGATACTTAATAATATATTTATCGTGTTCGAAAGACTTGATAGTTGCACACTTTCCAGTTCAAGGGATATGTAATTACACAATTTTGAATTAAATGCCTCCAGAATGACTTTAAAACAATGAAAAATTAAGACAATAATTTCTCGAATGCAAGCCTTAGGAATGAGCAGATTTCAGAACCAGACATTCAATATTGATTTTATTTGAAGAGCATCGAAATTTTGAGCAAGGACATCGTTTAATTTTTGTTCAGCCATTCTTGATGCTCGTCCGCTTTGTTTTCCTAACGCTTCCCTCACACGCTGAATTCAGCGGCGAATTCAGGCATGGGCAAACTGGGCAACTGCCCAGGGCGGTAAATTTTTGAGGGGCGGGAGATTCTGGGAGACTAAAATTTTTTCAATGTAATACTTCAGAAAAAAAGTGAGTACAAAAAATAACACCGATCATTAAAACTTCTGCATCTTGTGAAATTTTGCATGACGATTCTGATTGCCCTTCTTTCAATATTCAATATTCGCTTTCATCAATTCAAATAATTTAAAATAAGTGCGCGATTTTCAATCTGAGAGAGCTGATCAACTTGCTGCCATCTGTGTAATAAATTATCAACTTTATCCGCCCATATTTGTTTACTTCTCGGAAAACTTCGCAGTAAATGAACAAACACTGTCAATACTGAATGTATTTCAAAACAATTGCATATCCACATTTGCAATGGGAACATACATATTTTTCGCATAAACATAAGAGACGGTCGGAAAAAATTTACTGTTTCGCTGAATACAGAAAACGAGCTGCTGAAAAGTCTCAAGGAGAAAAAGAGGTGATAGAAAAAACAAGAAAGCTCGGAGCACTTTTCCCCAAAACACCAGATGAAAATCGCTATCCCACTACTGAGGGAAAATCTCAGTCGAGTTCAAATTTGACTGGTATATTTTCACTTTTAAGGTTTTTACATGTGTCTGAGTACTGTTTTAAATTAGTGAATACATATTGAGCTTATGTTATAGATTTACAAGAGATTTCTCCGAATGAATCGTCACCTAAAAATGCACCAACACAAACACTGAGAGGAGTAAACTCAGTAAGAGTTTATTTCTTTTTAATTGTTCTAACTAATGTATTATTAAGTCTACTAACAAAAATCAGTAATGAGTTCTCAGTCAATATAATCTTCAAATTCATATTAAAGATGGCTGATATTTCCCTCAGTATGAAGCTGGCAATTTTTTGCCCAGGGCGACACTCAACGTAAACTCGCCGCTGGCTGAACATAATGCAAGCTTGTTTGTAACATGAGTCCATAAGTTTCTAATTTTGTGATGTGTTTGACTGAAAATTCAAAATTTTTCTGTATGTATTCTAAGTCTGCACGCAAGGATGGATTCTTTAAAACAGTTTGAACCTTTTTTAGGAACTTAGCCTCTTTCGGATTCAAAGTCAATAAAACAGAACGAACTTTTTCAAAATTTTCTGCATAATATACTGCTGCACTTAGCCACATTCACCATCGCGTTGTAACCGGCTCTGACGGCAACGGTAATCCAGGATTCATTCGGCAAAACAGAAAAATTCGTTCAGGAAACTTAAACAAAAATTTTTCTTACATTTGCAATTAATTTATCTACAGTATTGTAATACAGACGAATTGCTTCAGCAACGCGATGAAGGCCATATACGACACATGTAATGAGCAACATTTTTGGGAGTTTTTTGAATTCATTACGAGATTAGACCATGTAAGGTGCTGCATCAGATAAAAAGAACAAATTCCATTGTTTTGAATATCGTCAGGCCATAGCAAATGCATTGCATCGTGAAACAGATCAGCTATTGTTACATAATTCGCTACGCTAGGTTCTGCGGAAGTTAATAAATAACATTCTCTAGATTTATTGTCATCTGAAACTCAAACAATTACGTTTGCCACTTTTCTGCCAAAAGAATCAGTAGTTTCATCTATCAATACCCAAATTTCAATATTACTAGGTTTGTTGCGAATTTCATTTAAAGTCCGATCGTACAATTTGAGAACAAATATTTCCTAAAAGTAGATTCTCCAGGAATATCTTTACCGGTATAAGTTGACAGAATTCATTTTCACTTTCTTCTTTACTTTATCACTTCATTCACTTTTTCACTTTTTTCTTCGGGATATCATGATAATTTTGTGAGCACCATTAAATATTCGAGCAATCATCTCCCCGTCGATTCTTCCAACGATGATACCTCCGTAATCGAATAGAGGAACACCATCATTTATGACGAGTTGATGAAAGCCACGATTGTCTTTATAGAAAACTTCGTCTATCACTGAGTTATATACAATAGGGTTTAATTTATTCAAATCAGAGCTGATTGGGCAATCTTTCCGGTAAACTTAACCCTGTAAAAATTAATAGAAATTGATGTGTTTTAATACTTAAAAATATGATTTAGAACAACTAAATAGTGACTCCAAATTACTTCTAGGGAGTGAGAATACATCTTCATTATAGTAGACACCTGATGTCATTTTAAATTTGCATTGTATTCCGTTTAAAGGAAAAAAGGATTTTTAATTTGATCATGAAAATAAAAAATGAGAAGTATTCAGATTTTATTAAAAGGAGTCATTTTTACATGACGTAACGCTTTTTTGTACCCCCTCTCCCCCCTCACATTTGTAGCTCTACAGTAACAATAGACAATGACCCCTCTTCCTCTCATTAATACGTAAATTTCAGTAATCTGATTTTTTCACTATAAATACAACGTTTTTTTTTTGTTGCTAAAATTATTGCCAATTTTCCGTGTACAGTTTTCGATGACTTACTTTAAAGCTTATAATTATGCTTATTTTGCATTTTTTATTGTTTTTTACGTTCCAAGAGATAGTGGTCTGTTTTTTCCGTTCGAACAGAACTAATTTTATGAAAAATACTTTTCAAAAAATTGTAAATAAGTATATAAAAGAACGTAACTTTTGGTGGTATTTCAAAAACTTCTAGAATCTGATCAATAATTTTGTTTTCTAAAATGTGATTTCAGATAATTATTTGCTATCGAAAACTGGTTAAACATAAAAAAAATCGCAATCATTCTTCAAACTTAAAAATTTTTTAATTTTCAAAATTTTAAAAGCTCTAAACACCTCTGTGGTAGCCAAAAGTGATATACCATTTTTGTTTTTTGAATCAAGGGTCATCCTGATATGATGCCTTAACTTTCACACATACCTCAAAAACAGGTTTAACAAAATAATTTTTTCGCTTCTCTCTACCCTCCCCCCTAAAAGTGTTACGTAATATATGGACGACCCCAAAGAGGCTTCTATTAATTTTTCATTAATTTTTTAAATGATTATTAACGAATCTGCCTTAGTCTGCTTTTCATTTTTTCGGCATGAAACTGTTATTTTTAAATATTTGTCCTACAACCTCGTTTCTGGAGATTTTTTCTCACTCTATGTATACCCCTTTTGAGTTTTCACATATCTAAAATCCCCTTTCCCGCAGAAGATCGTCAGAACACAAAGCCGTATTTGCACCAAAGGGCAAAATGGCTATGGCCTAAGGCGGCAAAATCTTAAGGGTGGCACGGCGACTTGCAATTTGTGTTATTATTACAGAACACGTCTGTTTCCACTCGTATTGTCTTTTTTTGTCAACCCTGCAATCTAAAAAACTAGTAGTGTAAATTGAAAAAGGAAGACAGAATTCAGGGTGGCTTAAAGCGTCCTGATACCTGAATCCGACTCTGTACATTAAGAATTGTATCCGTGCGTGCGCCACCCGCAGCCTTTAATATCGGCTGTATACTATTCTGGCTCTCACAGTGCTAATTGCTAACAAAATGTTGAAATAAGATGAATATCTGAACAATAATAAATAAATATCAATTTTCAGGTGAGAAAACTTTTGTTTATCTCAATGTTGTGGTTATAATAACAGAAGAAAGCGGGAAAGCCTTAAGACGCAACATTTTCAGTTAAAAGGAAATTACAATTAAATCTTCAAATAAAAGAAAGTGACATGAAGTTGCTTTGTCAACGGCTTCAATTGAGACGCGAAAAAATAATATTTAATAAGAGTTAACCTATGGAATCATTCTGCTATGTGTGCAGATACTACATCGCCCCCCAAACAGGTAAGCCATCAAATTACGCCTGATAGAACATTTTTCATCGTATATAATGCGTACTTTGGTATGCTAATAAGTAATCAAGACAAACCGTGGACAGTGGACACATGTCATGTCTGCTGTGGGAGCTGCCAATAAACATTAGAAGGTTGGTTGCGTGGTACGTGGAAGGGTATGCCGTTTGCAATTCCACGAACTTGGAGGGAGCCAACAAAACATCATAATGATTGTTATTTTTGTATGGTAAATATATTCAAGTACAGGAAGCCCACTGATAGAAACAAGATTGCTTATCCTAACATACCACCATCTACTGCTCCAGTACCTCATAACGAAGAACTTCTCATTCCTATTTTAACATACTCAGATATGACTGATGACAGTTCACCTTTTGATGTCTCGAATGCAGAAGAACTTAATGATGATGAACCAGACTTTCACAATTCTTCAAACTTCGGCAATTTTTCAGATTTTGACAGTTTTCCAGGCTTCTATGATTCTCCACACTTTCCTAACCAAAACAAACTAGTAGTGAGGGACTTGGGTCTGACTAAAAGCAAAGCGAAAATGTTGGCATCGCAGCTTGAGGAATGGAATTTATTGGATCCAAGTTGTAAGATTTCTGTATAAAGAAAAAGGTGTCTAACTTTTTCAATAGGAATTTCGTACAACACTTCCGATTGGCGTCTATTCATTGACAGTTCAACAAAAAGTCTCAAAGCCGTTTTGCTTCATAATGGAAACCAATATCTCTCGATTACCGTACGTCACTCAGTTCACATGAAAGAAGACTGTAAAAACGTCAAATATTTGCTGCTTTAAATCGAATATGCACGCCATGATTGGGATATATGTGGAGATTTCAAGATGTAAGGGTTTTTACTTGGATTACAGCAGGGGCTGCACTAAATGGTCATGTTTTCTTTGCTTGTTGGATAGTAGAGATAATAACCAACATTATGTCAGGAAACAATGGCGACCTATAAACGAATTGATTCCTGGTGCAGACAACGCGTGTTACAATCCTTTCGACTCACGGGAAAAAGTTTTGCTTTCACCACTTCACATAAAGCTGGGATTTATAGAACAGTTTGTAAAAACATTAACTACTGAAAGTGATGCGTTCCAAGTTATACGCTCTATGTTCCCTAAACTGTCCACAGATAGATTCAAAGGTGGAATATTTGTTGCACGGCAGGTAAAGAAAATGCTGGAATGCAAGTAATTGGAAGCAAAAATGTCTCCTACGAAAAAGTGCTGCGCCTTGTAGTAACTGAATTTTCGGGAAAAAGTCTCAAAATTATACCTAAAAATGTAGGAGTCGTAACTGGAGAGCAGGGGCGCCGAAACAGATCTTGTCTATCTCTTTCGTTCATTGAGAGGTGTGAATGTAAACACATGAGAGTGAACGAGACACTCACATATGGAAAACCGTCACTTGTTTTCCATATGTGAGTGCCTCGCTCACTCTCATTTGTTTATATTCACACCTGTTAATGAACGAAAGAGACAGACAAGATCTGTTCCTCCGCCTCTGATGAAGTGCATGGTGAACGTTTTCATCAGGTTATCATATGAAATGGAAGAAATGGATCAAGGAAGATAAGATGACGCCATGATGGGTGGCTACGTATGGAATTTAATTCGAAATGAAGACAAGTCACAAAAACGAAAATCTCGTTCAAATATTTATTTTGGAAATAAACATTTTATATGTCCAATGATTTCTTTTTCCATGCATAATATTTGTAATGTATTATTCCATCAAGCTTCGAATATTTGCGATGTATTATCTCATTTTGTTGATAAGAAAATGTATATATCTACAGCAATATGATTTGTTTATTTTTTGGGTGATATTGAATATTAAATCTTGAATATCTCCGAAAATATTGATGCTACGAAAAAAAGAAGGTCAGTTTCAGAATCAACGCTTTGAAATACATAAAGATATACCATTAGTGCTAGAACAAAAATACTCACGTCAGTTTAAAAACCATTAGAGGTTACTGTGCTAAAACTGTTACTGTGTCACTATAAGTCCCCCCAACCTTCGTTGCACGGGGACGGCCTATCCAGATAGAACTGGCAAGGTAAAGTTTTGGCCTAATCGAGAGAGAACCAGCAAGGTGAAATTTAGTGACCAAAATAGGATAGTTGGTATACTCCTGATGCTCCAGAATTCTGCCATCTCCAATAAAAGAATAAACTGACTCGAAACTTTATATGTACTTGCAGTAAAGCGATTGCATTAGTCTAAATTGTAAAGGACAAATTCCAAAGCAAAACTTAACATTGTATCGCGACACTGCACTCGTTTCAAAAGCAAAGGTAAGAACATACACATCAGGCAGGCATTCCAGCAGTTTGTCGCGTAGGAATTCCAACAGATTCGAAAACAGTCAGAGGACACTCAGGTTAGCAACTCCACATCTGCCGAAGAAATGAAATTCATCCTCACAACAAGAACTATGTCTGAGACTAGTCTCATTGACGGAGTCAATCCCCTTCCCCCACTGACTACAAAGCAGATGATTGGAAGAATTCTTTCGGATCAAAAGGAGAAATAGAGACGGACCACGAAGGAATCTCAATGTCCGACAGAGAAGATGCGAGTGTGGGCGGCAAAAACCTGCCTGCATTGACACCAGAAAAAAGCGAAGGAGAAGACACGCTTGTATCTGCACACACCCTTTGGAGTGAGCGAGAGGAATAGAGTGAACTGAGAGAACCGACACGTGACCTCCAATACCAACCCATAAGAGAATCCAGACCGGCAAATACACAATCTAGATTTCAAGAAGATACCATATGAGAAAAACGACGAGACTGAACAGTATATAGTACAGCTTATTAGTGAATTCGGAAGCCTCTACTAATCTAATAAAAGAGGACAGCATCCCAGACAACCATAAAAAAATCAAATTCAGAAAAAAAATTTGTGTAGGAAATAACCAACATCAGACAACAGAAGCCGCGTGCATTCTCCATATTTCGGAAAAAACCACCTTCTTCATATTATTCCCATTGGTTTTCCCCTACCGCAATCTGAAAAAATAGGATTACCTTTCCTAAATAAATATGAAAGATATTCCCTAACGCAAAAATTTCTGATACCGGACAAAAACAAGTTACCCTTCTACGAAGATAGGCACTATATCAGAAAAAACTCACAACAAGTATGCCTTATTCAAGTCAAGGATACGGATTCAAACATATGGATCGAAAGAAATAAGCAGATCCAAGACGGCAATGACTCTATACGCCAAGGAGAGTTATGGGTACCAATTCATAACTACGAGTCAACCCCGCTTAAAATGCCAGATGAAATGAGCTACGAAAATATCCTCAATATACAGTCTCGAGACGAAACTTACAAAAGGGACGGGACGAATGTACCACAGGCTTTAAAGGTTTTATAAGAATCTTATAACTGCAGAAAACACTATAATGAAACCACATAAAACCCTCAATTTTACAACAAATCAACAAATCGTTACAACCCATAGTAAGGTTTTTACATCACCTGGAGACCCATTACCATATACCTAACAGAGCTCGATATTACGCTGCATTCGGGAAAAATAGTGAATCTTAGATCACATAAGCTACCAGAAGCCCACAGAAAATTTACCCTGGAGCACACACAGGAACTTTTAGATAAAGGAATCATAAGACATTCCCAATCTCCGTTTAACTCTCCACTTTGGGAAGTACCCAAAAAAGGAAACAAAGTACGAATGGTCATCGATTACAGACACACCAATCAGGATACTGACCAAGACGCACACCCTCTGCCGGTTATCAATGATATTTTTTACCAGCTGAGACTAGCGAAGTTTTTCTCCGCTTTTGATATGAGTGCAAGTTTCCACCAAATCCCAATGAATGAGGCATCCAAAAAATATACTGCACTTTCTACATCTCAAGACCACTACGAATACAATCGTATGCCTTGCGGCCTGAAAAACTCTTCAGCCACATTCCAAAGAATGATGGACGAGGCCTTCAGAGGTCTAATTGGCAGAGAATGTTTTGTGTATATAGACGACATATTGATTATAGGGAAAACCTTAGAAGGGCGCAACCAAAACGTGATCAATGTGTTCAAAAGGATAAAGGCATTAGGACTAAAATTAGAATCAACTAAATGGGAGTATCTACGACCAGAACTCGAGTATTCAGGCCATCTACTCAACAAGGATGGGATAAAACCTAATACAGCGAAAACTGAAGCGGTAAAGAACTTTCAGTCCCTGCCACAGTGAAGGAAATTCAGTTATTCTTGGGCTTTTCAGGATACTACACTCAAACCGCCGTTTCAGTCCCCCCAGCTTCGGCCTTCCTAGAACGGCTAGTCTATGCAGTTTCTCCGGCGCGCAGGGTGAGAGACGGTGTTCAACCAAGCGTGAAACACCAGCAGCGTATAGATAAAGGCGTAGTGCGCGTGTACTCAGGTTCGAACTCACGTTCGGAGATTGCGTAATATCAAGAATTGTTCTCACGTCCTTAAATGTTTACGTTTGAATCCCCCCGATTTGGGACCAAAACAATTTGAAGAAAACCCCCGACACTGGACTGAAACCGCGGTTTGAGTGTATAAAAAATCTATAAAAAAACTTCTCTAGTATAGTGAGACCTCTGACTAAGCTAACACAAGAAGAGACAATATTCGAAAGGTCACCTAAATCGATTGAAAGTTTTGAGCAACTGAAAAACACCCTATGCTCAGCACGAGTACTACGATTCCTGAACTTGAAGGAAACTTTTACGCTAACCACAGACACATCCAACCTGGGATTGGGGGCAATACTATCACAGAATTTGCACCCATGCTTTTGCTTATCAAGAACATTGAACAAGGCAGAATAAAATTACACCACCAGTGAAAAGGAATTGTTAGCATTTGTATGGGTGGTCAAACGACTCCG
>JAUMHM010083666.1:0-13100 GCA_032362435.1 Melikaiella ostensackeni
GAACATTTTTTTAAAAAATTTATGAAAATCGGCCCAGTAGATCGGCTTGAACACGTGTCGCAAGCACGAAAAACAGTATTTCGAGAAAAACGCGTTAAAGTTTTGGTGTCCAAAATGACACTTTTTCGGGTAGCTATTTGGCAATGAAAAAAATTATGAAAGAGCATTGCAAAAAAATGAACCCCCGAGTTTTTCTGAAGGTAAATCTCATCCTCTTTCAGAATCTGGCCTCAATTTCCCGATAAAGTGTGACCCTGCATCGTTATAAACAATTAAATGAAAAAAAACGTGGAATTTTCTCTTTAAAAAAGTTGTAAAATCATTAAAACACTTGGAAATAAAATTTGCAAGACCCTGAAAATCGACTTTTTTGCATGTATGGACTTCAAGCTATTATATGCAATAACTGTTTTTAACCATTTTGCAGATGACGCTGTTTGACACAGCTGTATGCGATTGTTAATTTGTCCAATTTTGACATTTGCCCATAAGTATTGTAATATTTAAAAATGTAGCTTGAAAACTCATACTTGCGGGTTTTTGAGGTCGCTGATTAGAAATTCAGCATTATTATTGCAAAATTAATTTGTTTAAACAATTTGTTCAAACAATTTGTTTGCAAATTGCATAATTTTTGTAAAATGGCTACAAATTCGTGATCTACGGGAAAAAATACTCCAGAAAAATATTTTATCGACTTTTTTTTTCATGAGACAACAACAGTATGACATTTTTATAAACAAAAGCGCGAAACGTAAAAATTTTATTCTTCATTGGGAAGTGGGACATCATTTTCATGGGTTTTTTGGTCGCTGATGACGAATATGACATTGTTTTGCCAAAATTAATTTGTTTAAACGATTTTTTTAAACAATGTGTTTGCAAATTGCATATTTTTTGTAAAATGACTGCAGATTTGTAATCTACGGGAAAAAGTACTTCAGAAAAATATTTTACCGATTTTTTTTCATGAGATAACAACAATATGACATTTTTATAAACAAAAGCGCGAAACGTGAAAATTTCATTCTTCATTGGGAAGTTGGACATCATTTTCATGGTTTTTGTGGTCGCTGATAACGAATATGACATTGTTTTTGCAATACTACTTTGTTTAAACAATTTGTTTAAATAAATTGCATGTGAATTTCATAATTTCTGTAAAGTGACTGCAGATTTGTAATTTTCAGACCAAATACATCAAGAAAATATGTTATCAATTTTTTCATGCATCAAACAAATGGATAAAATATTTTGCGACCCAAACATATCGATCGAGAAAGAAAGAAAAAAAAAATATTCTCACGTCTAATCGGCGATTCCAGCTCTATACATTATCCCCTCTTCGTCCTCGTACAGCTCGTCCTGGAGTGATCTTTTGGCTCTCATCTGCGTGCGATGTTCCTTTGTGGTCTTGCTGCTACGGTGGTTTGCTCTATCGATTCTGAGTTGGTCATTCTGTTTTGCAATAGCGTATGCTCCAGCTCCAACTGTCACGCCCATTATTTCCATCATTTTCAACAAAGGTTCATGACCCTCGTTGAATTCGCATAACGCAATATTCGTAGCCATTTCCACGATATTTTTGCCGGAAAAAATGTGTTTGGGAGCGAGGTGCCAAACGGTGGAGTTAAACGATTCATTGCTATTTTGCGTGTTTGCTCCCAAGCACCGGCTCAACAAATCGTCAGTTGTGAGGTCCTCATAAATTTTTTTCAAGGCTGGTTGAATATCCTCGTCCAGTGCAGGAGGGTGTTGAAAATCTTGCAGCTCGTTCGAAGCCTGGGCCACTCGGTACTTACACCATGATGTTGCTCCTGGAGGGCAGAATGAATGCTGGGAATGCTCGTCTGTGGATATCTTGTAGTAAAATGTCGCCCAGATGGCGTTTCGCATATCTTCGATTGACTCTGAATTTCTTCTAATTGCAAGTTCGTAATATGTCGACAACTCAAGCATCACTTTATTGGTAAAAGCGGCTGTCTTCACTTTAGGTTTGGGGCTCCTCATCGCTCTGCTCGCAACCACCTTACCCTTCGCATTTCGCTTGGGTGCGGTTTTTTTCTCCTCTTCAACGTGTAGCGTTTTTTGAGTCTTTTTCATCTGTGTCAGGTTTTTCTTTGCATCTCGGGCACGTTTGTACATTCTTTTTTTCACGTGGAGTACGCACTCCATTTTATTTACTTGTAGTTCTTCGCCGTACGGGGATGTGTCTTTCAAATTTTTAAAAGTTTTGGCGTCGCCATCGCCAATGTAGTTTTTATAATACACGTTGTGCAATTCTACAGATCTTTCAAACATTTCCACCCCGCCATCCACTTCCATCTTCCCTGCACTACCTTTATGATTCGCAGTACAGTTCGCCTGGTGTTCCTCATACCAAACATCGTAACCAATATCGTCCTCTTTTCCACACATCGATTTGCAGGCTTTACAAATGCTAGACTTAACTGTCACATCCACAATTTTTCCTGAGAATTTGCCGACCAACGAAACGATTCCAATAAGTGAGGTAAAGCCGCGCTTCGCCCAAGAGCCATCACCCGATACGGACAAATGGTTTTTCACATTACCGGCTGCCTCATTTTTTCCTGCTCTTCCTTAGCGGCTGCTTTGAGAACCATCTCGGACATTGCACGCACCGCGATTAAAATATTCTCAAGTATTTTGTAGTATCCACTTTTTGAGATAGTCACCCCAAGGTCCATGAATCCGCAAAAATTACGTATGCCGTAATAGCCGACACCAAGCAACCGCATCACGAAAACGAAGCGCCGATTTAATTCATATGATTGATCGATTGTTGGGCAGTTGGGAATGTCATTATCGAATTCACATCCACACCGCAGAGTTAATTTAAATCCCAGTCCTTTTTCAGCTCTCCTCCCAAATTTTATGGCACCTTTGCACACTTTGCACACAACCAGTTCTTGCAGGGAAAGAAACAAACTAAAATTCACGATAAAGTATTTCAAAGTATCATCGATGACGAAGTCATAGGTTCCACGTTCCGAAATTTTCCTGGCCGATGCACTAGTATGCGATAAATTTTCATCTTTCGTGTGTTGATTGCCTTGAAAAATTCGTTTTCGCGAACGAGGCCGACTCTCGGTATGATTTCTATCGCCTTTTCTGCCCATGGTGAATGAACAAAAATTTCACACTAACACAACCGCGCGAACAAAAAATAATTATAGCAATGTGCTTTTCAAGATTTTTTTTAAACTGCGTTAGCGATTTTACGACTATAAGACAAAAGCAACAACAACAAACAGCTGAGAAAGCAGGCATGCTCGACGCGCCATGTGTGCGACTAGAGCGCTCGGTACCTTGCGGCGAATAAACGTGTTTTCGAGCAATTCTACAACCCTCAGTGGGATAAGACGATTTCTACATTATCCTTAAGGGTATAAGGAATCGAAAACTGCAAAAAAAAAATTTGAATTTTTGAAAAAAAACTAGTGGGCTACCCCCTTAAGTTTCGTTTTTGACTAGGCTGGCATAGTTGAATCAACTGTATGCCCATGATTCTGTTAACAAGAAATCCTTGTCCCTTCAACTAGATTTATTTAATTAGCGTTAAATGTTGTTTCTAAGAAAAATATTTTCTTCAGTTATTATATAATAGCAGATTTTAATATCACCGATACTTCACTCATCATTATTATTTAAATTTAGATCATAAAATGTATGTAGCTGATTTATTTAATAAATTCGAACAAGAATTTTCGAATTATGTATTATTTAATTGACATATTCTCATGATTGACCTTATCGTTTAAAAAAAAACATTGATTCAATATTATTAAACATTATTACGGTACTGCTAGGTATTAACTGCTAATAGTTGATCTTGACATTTTTCAGTAGTTGATACATCTGAGGGGCTATTCACTTCTGAAACCATTTGAAATTCCCTGATCTTCAAATCTATGAAAATATAAGCTAGCGATACAAAATTCGAAATCTCTGACTGTGATTCGCTGGACTTTAATAAGATTTTTTGAGGATAGAATGGTATTTTTCAAGAATCGCAAAGGTAGATAGATAGGTCAATTTCATCACATGGTTATCTCTCTCTCGCACATGCTTCATGTTTTGCTATCATTTTATTATGAGTTGAATATTCATATTTTCTTTTCTTTTCAAGAGTGAAAAATTTGTAATAAAGATAACTTATACATTATTTCATTATTAATCAAATTACTCAAAAAAATATTTGACAAGAGTTTTGTTCAGTTACTTACTTTTAGGAATAAATTATTATTTTATGTTCCTTCTAATCTTCCTCTACTATAAAATATATTTCGTTTGTGTACGCGTGTATGTGTAACTTGTACTATGTCGTTTGTACTGGGGGATTAAACAGCAATTACCTTGTTACTATCTTTTATTTATTAAATATATGTATTGTACATTCTTTCTAACAAATGAATTACATATTTCACAAACTTGACTTTGTCTACAAGAACTTTATAACTCTTATGTTTTTTTTATTTTTAATCCACTTATCCAAAATCGAAGCAATTCTCCTAATGAAATGTAGCTTCTTATATTTCATCAATTGTCTGCATGAGTTTTAGAAATAATCCATTTTATGTTTTCTGAAAGCATATTCATATTTTGAAATGTATTAACAATCTGTCACATAATCAAATGCGATATTTACTTTTCGTTAGTTGTGAT
The DNA here is from genome assembly GCA_032362435.1 of Melikaiella ostensackeni. Lineage (NCBI taxonomy): Eukaryota > Metazoa > Arthropoda > Insecta > Hymenoptera > Cynipidae > Melikaiella > Melikaiella ostensackeni. The sequence goes on from JAUMHM010083666.1 coordinate 4,687, forward strand.
TTCTCCAATCGAGTCAAGTTTCTGATCCATGCGAAATGGTAGATGATATTTTCATCTGAAACGCCTTCTTCATCACTGGTCTTCCTATTATTATTATTACACTGAAAGTCTCTAATAGGTCAGTCTGCAGTATGTCATTCCGAGAATTTTGTTCCAGGGCCAGGAGGTGAAGGTGTACAGAGAGCGCGGCACTCTAAAGCCAGCAAACTCGTCCAGCACCGCACTAACAAAGCTGGCTGTATCATAAGCGCATAATTTCGTCAGTTCGTACGGTCCGCACTTCGCTTCATTCGCTTTCAGTGTTTACGTTATGTGTTACAAAAATATCGCAGGAAAACAACAGGCAGCATTTTTCCTTCAAAACAAACAAACACTTAAAGAAATTGAATAAATATTATTTACTGCGAACGAAAATCACATATAAATGGTTCATGCGGCCCTTATTGTTGACATTGGAGTCGGTCGGCTATATGTCCAAGGCCATTTTAGACAAGAACCAAAGTCGGAACTATATTGGAATTCCAGTGTATTATTATTTTTAATCCTTGTTTTCTTTATCATAAAAAAGGTGTATTGTAGGCTGTCTTGAAACTGTTTCACTTGAAAAATAAATTGGTGTTACTGATTCAGCTATGTACTCGTGATTTATGTTAAAATTGTACTTATTTAAAATTAAGTGTTTACAAGCTGAAAAAGCATCTATATATTTTTGTTAAAAGATGGAAAGTGCTGAAAAGAACATCTCCAATGTTGTATTACATATTGAGGGATAAACGCATCGGACAATGTACTCTTGATCCATATGAGAGTTGCCCAAAAAAGAAAGTGCGCGAAATCTTGAATAAAATGCACGCTGCTATATCTCGAGCTTCGAAAACGTTTTCAGTATCATATTAAATGTAACTTATCGAAAGGTAAATGCACAAAGCCTTGCATGCAGCATTACACTGGTTAGTGAAGCTGACTTGGAAGTCTGTCTTAGAACTCCTCGATTTAGCTCGGACATGAACCACTACAGCCGTGGAACGGTCTCAATGTTGGTAAGACAGGAATTTGAGAGAGGGACAGAGAGGCAGAGAGAGAGAGAGAGAGAGAGAGAGAGAGAGAGAGAGAGAGAAAGCGCACATTATATCATCCTTGTTTTCTTCATATACCCTATATTACGCAGTAGAAAATACGAGGATAAATCAAAATGTAACCTTGAAATGCTAAATTGAAATAATAAATAAGAAGATGTTTACGGAAATTTCGTTTCTCACATTTGCGCATTAAACAAATGATGACAGGAATTTTTTTATTGTATGTATTGTCTAAAAATGATTCAGTAGCCCTGGTCCAGTAGTCCTCTTGGAAAGAATAAACAAATAATAGAAAAAATATAATAATAATAAAATTAAAATATATGCATATGTTACCGTTTCAACCCGAAATAAGTTTAAACTAGTTAATACGCGAAAATACCAGGAGCATTTGTCAAAACTAGTTTTAACTAGTCAAAACGCGGAGTAACCAAGTGCTTTTGTGAAAATTCGAAGAAATTTCAAATTCCATCTGATTTTGTGTTTTAACTGAAAATATCAATTAAAACAAGATTCACCCAATTGTACTTTTGAAAGAACTAGTTTTATCTGCACTATTCAGTGAAACCCCGAAATACTGAGTTTGCAAATGTATGCGCCTGCGCAGCTGTATGTGCCTAATAGATAAACATAATCTAAACTTTATAAATGCGATGTCTTACGTCTAGTGTGAATGTCCTGTTCAATAATAATTGGAAAAAGTACATATGAATACGCAACAAAATGTCAAATTAGAGAGAAAACTTTACCAATGAAATTAATGAAACGAAGAAAGATGACCAGGAGAGCCATTTGTCTATCTTAACTCGAGATGAATATTGCAATCTTTTGAACGAGGTAAGTGATTAAATAAACAGCTATCCTATCTGCCTTATGTAAGTAGCAAAATCATTTGATTAGCTACGTTGCACCACTTTAAGGTTATATTTAATTTTTGTTTTGAGAAAATTCAAATTTAGAATCTGAGTGTTTATCTCCAAAACTGAACACGAAAGAAAGTAATGGATTTGCCAACTGTGTTAAGAGCACCGCACGTGACACTTAAGAAATTCGAACCCTCTGTCCAGCTTTCCCTTAAAAAAATACGTGTCAAGTGGTTCGAGCTGTGATCAATCACTTTTCTGTGACCAGTCAATGACACGTATTTTTTTTTTTAAGGAGAGCTAGAAAAATGGTTCGAGATGTGACCAATCACTCTTCTGTGACCAGCCATTTTCTTAAAACAGCTATTTTCCTACAACACCAATTGTTTCGGGTTTTCACTGAATACTACATTCAAAACTAATTCTTTCAAAAGCACAATTGGGTGAATCTACTTTCAACTGATATTGTCACTTAAAACACGAAATAAGAAGGAATTAAAAAAATCTTCGGGTTTAAACAAAAGGACTTGGTTACTTCGCGTTTTGACTAGTTAAAACTAGTTTTGACAAATGATCGTGGTAATTTCGCGTTTTAACTAGTTAAAACTAGTTTTAACTGAATTCGGGTTAAAACAATAACACATACATAAAAGCTTTTGAGTATAAAAAAGCAGTTGAGTATAAAAAAATTTAAAGTAACATAAAAATGTAAAAAATCTGTTAAGAATAAAAAATTTAAAGTTGCATAAAAATATATAAAAACTGTTGAGTATGAAAAAATTGAGTTACATCAAAGTAGTTCAAGAGGTTATTTATTAACACTTTTCACTTTATTCTTGTTAAAAAAGCAACATTCTATATGTTTTTACTTAAGAAATTTTTTTACTCACATCCTGAGATATATTTTCTATATTAAAAGTAATAGTTTCTGAAAAAAAAAAACGATTAAAATCTAAATTTCTTGAAAGTGCACATTTTTTAAATGATTTTTTAAACAAACATTTATAGTGTATTTTCACATATAATTCAAGTCTTTTTGCATTGAAAACTTCACTTTTGCACAAAAGAAATTCAGAAACTATTTCCACAATAAAATCTTTCAATATTTGAAGTAGCATATTTGGTAATTCTTGACATCGTTGTTCAATACAAATGTGTACCTCCTTTAGGACTGCAAACGTTGATTCTCTCATCATAAAAGGAGGAATGGAATTCTCGTTTTCTGTTTACTCCAAAGTGATGAATTATCCATGTTGAAAAAAGACTCAAAGCGTATGCATACATTTCCATAGTTGATTTTTCCTTTTATTTCTCCTTCCCCATTGAAAAATTTAGTGATGATGTTAAAATAACTTTTAAACATCTTCCAATTTTCAAGGCTGAAGGAGGCTGATACGAGGGTGACTCGACATGACACCACCGTAGTCAAGTTTCCAGTGATATCCAATTCTGCTCCCACGATAACTTGTTTCGTAAACGATGAATTCAAATTATACGTAGTTCCCAGCATTAATTGGTTTTGTGGCAGACATTACATTTTTCAGTTTTGAATAAATTCAATCAGGTTGTGATATCCACCCAAATATTTAATGCTCACTTGATTTTTTTTCGCACAAATTCTTCATTTGATCAAGCAAATTTTTATCCTCATCAAACATTTTTATCATTCGTTTAGGTAGAAACACAGTAAACTTATTTTCAAGATCAACAATCATTCTTGGTCCGAATTGTGTTTGGACTGTTTTAACGTTAGTAACCACGTAGATTTTATTAATCGCCAATTCCTTCAATTTCTTCATTGGTAAGATATCCTCGGGTTGTCCTACTTCTTTGACTTTCTCAAAATTCATTTTTCTTCCCTTAAACTGAAGTTTTTCAAATGTTAAATCTTGAAATTTTATTTTATCTTCAACTAACTGCTTCACTTCTCGAATATTTTTTAAAAGAGTCTTTATGCGAATTGTAAGTTCACTTTTCTTTTCACTACTCGGCATCTACATCAACTCGATGGTTAGCTGTCACATGAAAAAAATTAGTCTCATGTCCCGTTATGTAGACCGCCACTTGTTTTCAAGTGAAGTTGTTATTGTGACCACCTTCCATTTTGCACGTACCATCCTTGGTCAACAATCTCAGACGAACAGTACGTCACGTCAACAAATTCCAAGAACTATTTCTAAAAATGATACAACGTAAAATGATAAAATCAAAGAAAGGGCCGCACAGGAAATATAAATACGATACTTACCGCTCAAGTTACCTCACATTCTTCTTTTGATTCACTTTTCTCACCAGCCAAAATCAATGTGTGTTATAAAATACCATGGATGCGAAGCCAATAAAAAGTAAGCTTACTCAGATAATCAAAGGCGACTTTTATCTAATGTGCCGTTCGACTTTAGAAAAATCTTAAAAACAAAATCATACTTCTCATATCAAACGTAAAATGATAATATCAAAGAACCGCTCAACAGCCGGATGCAGTTGCGTTAAAAAAAACTTCACTCGCAGTACAAAATTTACTCTAACCTCAAAAAGCTGTCATCGCATATTACATCAGAAATTGGATCTTACAACAAAAATTACGGAAAATTACGAAAAATGCCATGCTTCCTTAGAATATTACTTAATTTTAATACTAATAATAACAAAAAACCAATGACTAATAATAGAATAATATTATACTATAACCTCACACCTCTCACAGAGAATCAGAAAAGTACATACCATTCAATACCTTGCACTTTATGAAATACTAACTTTGAAACTCGAAAAAACACAAAAAATTATTTAAAAAACTCCAACAACACGTGCAAACTATAGGGATGTACGGGCAATTTCATTCCCCCAAAGGTCAGTGAGAGCGCGTGACGTCACAAGTGAGAATATTCTATTCGCAACCGATTCATATTTCGCTCTTTTTAAGAAATCGTTTCAATGAAAGGATAGTAATATTTTACTAGATGTCTGTACTGCCGCAGTTCAGGCATTTTCGCGAACAAACAGCATTCCAGCTGTTCTCGTTGGTAACCAATCCAGAGATGCCCAAGTTCGCACCTATGATTGTAACGAATTCTTTAAAGGTTTCAATCCAAACTCTGTATCGCAATTGCTATCATATCACCATTTTTACGCAAAGAAAGATAATCCCGAAACTTTATTTGCAAAATTAGGACTACTCGATTAAGAGGAAATAAGGATGGATGTATTCTAAAGTCAAATTTCATCTCAACTTTCTCAAATCTTTCCTGCTGGAATTAAGCCCATTGGCATCACGTTCGAACGAAGAAAGTATTTACATGAAAAGATCAGAACCTTTTTCAGTTAAGAATCTGAAGACATTTTGTGCTTGAAACCTTCGGACGAGCCTTTGAGGCAATCTGAACCGGTACCAGAAGAAGCATTAATCAGAGATACACGTCATGAACAACCAAAAACGTCCGGTTTTGATTCTTTGTCAAAAGCGACTCGAAATAGACCATTCTGTAGTTACTGCAATGAAATAGGTTGCCGAAATCAGAAATGCGGATCAGCAACAGGTGCTGAAAGTAGGCAGTTGTAACTCTTGCGAAGTTTACAATACTTACCATCGGCTCATCGTCGGATCGTTTCCAGCTCGTCATTGTAAGCAGAATCATTTAAAAGATTAGGAAATTTCGCGTTGAATCGGCCTAGATTGAAATTATTTTTATGAACGAGTCAAAAAATATTAAGCTTCAAATTCAAAAGTTTTTTTTAGAAAAATTAACACTCTGAAATACTGAGTTCAACTTTTTGCACGTTGCAACTTATATAAGAAATGAAGGTTAACGACCAATCTCGGACTTTTGGCTTCCAAAAATTTGTACAACAGGAGGGAACATTTTTTATGAATACTCAGCAATTACATAATATTTTATCTTGCTCTCGATTCAGATTTATAGAGTAGGATTTACTCTTGATTTTATGATTTTTCCAAATTTTTAGGAACACTTTTCTAGATTTGGCAAAAAGTGGCACTCAAGATTTCAAAATGTTAATTTTGCTAAAAAAAGCTTTTGACTTTGAAGCTAAATATTTTTTGACTCCTACATTAAAATAATTTCAACCTCGGCGGATTCGACGCAAAATTTACTCATCTTTCAAATGATTCTGCTTACAGAGTCGTAGATACAGTTTCTGCTCACATATTCGCCTTTGAAGTGAAGTATAAATTTTCAAACGGTCAAAGGAAACCTACCTGAACTTTTTGTCGGTAGATACAACCCCCGTTCGATTCGCCTCTGGTTCGTACAGCAAACTTCACACTCATGCTCACACTACTTTCCGCACGTGTAGCACAATACACTAATTTCAATTTTTTCTCTTAATTATTCGTTTTAATTGACCATTTTTAATCCGAAGTGAAAATTTCCATAAACAATTAACTTTTTCGTCATAATTTCCGTTCAAATGAAAATATTAAAGTTGACTAATCTTAGATTTTAATAATGTTAATTGTTCATAAAACTTATAATTTCAGCTCAACTGAAAATATTATTGTTGACTAAATTCAAATATTAATCATTATAATTGCTTGTAAATAAAAATGATTAAAAATGATTTTTCTATTTGTAATTTATTTAATTTCTTTAAATGTTTTCTCTAGGATAAGTTTTTTCAAACGTTTTTTCTCAAATTTCAACTTTTTAAAGGCCATAACTTTTTTATTTTTCAATTTAAAGTCGATTTTTTTTAATTAATCAAAACTCTGTCAGGAATGCGATTCTAACCCGAACTTCATAATAAAAAAGTAGAACTTTTTAAAAATTTTTGTTGGTAAAAGGGCCCTTATGCATGGTCATCACAGAAACACTGTTACAATCGTTATTATATGCTATAATAATATCACTGCTGCAATTTTTTAATGTCTGTGATGCAATTCTTTGATTTCATTTAAAACCCTTTCAATTTCCGACTTTAAAAGTACTTTTGTTTACGTAAACTTCAACTTTGATTTTCTCAAAATCAGGTTTTATGAATTTCCAACTTCAAAAATGCCCCGGCGACTCGTTTTTCTACCTAAATGGTTCGTCTTGGCCTTAAAAAGTCAGGAATTCATCCGACTATTAATCCTATACGTAACTCCATACAGGCCATTAGGGGCCCCTTTCATGCGGACGCCCACATATATGCACGCTGTATTCAAGTATTGCTCAAATCCTGCTCCATAATATGTATGTCATTGAAATTGTGCAACTTTTTGGTCGCTTCGATTTTATTACAAATGTTTTAAAAGTTACACTATGGATCAAAAATCCAGACCTTCCTGAGCAATACAGAATTATTTGTAACATATCATCGCGTTTAATCCATAGATTAACAGAAAGCTGTTTTTTCCGAAACTTCATGGTCTTTGAGACACGGGTTAACATTAACCGATTTGCCTCAAATTTGGAAATAATGGTGCAATTGCAGAATAGGGGCGTCACCTGTTTTGGCTGAAAAAATATTTTTTTCGGTAACAAACCATTAGAATCTTTAATTGAACGAGAAATGAGCGATTTGACGAGGCAAAAGCTTAAAATTATTATTACTTTTGTTACTAAGATGTCTCAAATATGGGTCTGTCACGATATCGGAATTCACGATTCATGGGAGCAGGAAGGCATTCCTGAGACTAATCACAGAAATAATGTTGGTCAAGTCCCTACACCTTTCCAACGTCTCGTGGGGGCGGAAAAGCACCCCTTTGACTGGTCACAAAAATAATGTTGGTCAAACACCTACCCCTTTCCAACGTCTCATGGGGGCGGGAAGGTACCTAAACGGTGATTTAAATATGATCATTCCGATATCGTGACAGACCCACATTTGAGACATCGTAGTAACAAAAGTAACAATAATTCAAACCTTTTGCCTCGTCAAATCGCTTCGTGTATCGTTCAATTAAAGATTCTAATAGCTTGTAACCGAGAAAATTTTTTTTTTCAGCCAAAACAGAGGTGACGCCCCTATTCTGCAATCTAACCTTGTTTTTTTGTCATTTTATTTATTAAAATGTTGAAACATTCAATTCTCTTCTATTTTTTTCAATTGTGTATAAGTTAACATTTTAAATGCTTTTTTTGGTTTTTGACATGAAAAAAATAAAAAAACAATTGGAAAGGAGTGTAGACAGCGAGAGTCGAGCCCGCAAACTTCTGACTACAAACCTGGTGCGCTACCGCCTGAACTACTCGGCCAGATGGAAGATTTTTGTAGCCCATAAGACAGGCGGCGAAAACATAAAAGTCGTTTTTCTCGAAACTGGCCAAATACTGGGTCCTAGGAATTTTACAATTTCACTTCAGGGTCATGACCTTTATTTACAAAAATTATGAATCCAAAGAAAAAACACACGACCTGGAACTCCTCTTGTCAGTACAGATGGGACATGACCGGCGTGACCGAGACAATGTCCGTCACTGACCGACAGTGTGGTAATTCTGGACAAATTGATATTTTGAAGAAA
>JAUMHM010083667.1:0-13099 GCA_032362435.1 Melikaiella ostensackeni
TCTTGCATAAAAGCCCAATTCAAAATTAATTTGGTTAAAAACTTCATTTTCCAAATCTTCCTCCACAATTTCAGCAACAATTGGAGATAAGACTGAGCCTATCAGAGTACCAAATTTTTGTTTATAGAAAGTATCATTGAATTTAGAATAAACGGAATTGAAAACAAATTCAATAGCATCAAAAAATTGTTTTTTCACAATTTTAGTTTGAAGTTTGATTGTATCCAATATATTTTCAATAGCAACTTTACCTCTCTCATATGAAATATTAGGAAACATAGCTATTAGATCAAAGGAGACAAAAATTCGATTTGTTGGTATTTTAACATTTTCGATTAATTTCAAAAAGGTAGCACTGTTTTTATTTGATCTTGTGAAAGAGTAACTGATTGTTTGATGATTTTCTTAAGAAGTTCTTCTAATTTACTTGTGGGTGAACCTATTGTTGAAATAACCGGTTGTAAAGGAAATTCTGATTTATGAGCTTTTACTAGACCATAGGCAAGAGATAGATTTGTGTGAATTGTGTCAAATGTCGCACCTTTCATTATTGTTTCCCAAACACTTTTGAAGTCTTAATCGCTCTTGAATGTTAAATGTACCGTTTTGAATCATTTTTGTAGGATCATTTGGAATAGCTGCAAAACTATCTTTATCATTTAAAATATGCATCATTTTTTGATTATAAACATCTTTTAATATTACGACTGTAATACTCCTTTTATCAGCCTTAGTAATCAATAATTCAGGATGACGTTTTAAGAAAAGTTTTGTTCCAAATAATCCTTCGCTTAATTCTTTTTCTAACAAGGTTTGTGGAGAACCATTATTCAAAAATTTATTCGATAAACCCATAAATCTTGCTCTACATTCTCATACTTTGTTTTCTGGTAATTTTTAAATATTGGCTTCAATGTGTTTAACGATTTCAAGGAATTGAATATACTTTTTTCGCTATAATTGTTACTAAAGCATTCAACCAACTTTAAAATGTTAATTACTTTTTGTGGAATCTCTACGTTAGAAATATTTAAAAACCATGGATCAGGTTGGTATTGAAAAAGAGCTAAGTTAATATTTAGAGTCAGGTTTGGTATGTCACCTTGAATATTGAGAATGTTTTCAAATTTTCCTTTATGTTTTTTATTATTATAAAAAACTTTTATTAAATTTAGTTTCTCTTTCGAGGCAATCTTTGATGATGTAATCTGGTTCTTGTTTATTCAAATTATCAAGAGTCTTCCTAACATTGTCATTTAGATAGTGTATTTTTGCATGACAATCTCTTACAACAAGATTTAAAATAGATTTTATGAATTGATTAGTATTCTCATTAAATGTCTCTTTATTTCTTTTGTTTTTAAAGTCAAAGCAAACTTTCTTATTGATATCAAAAATCTTTTTTGGAAAAACCCCATGAATCTTACATTTTATCAAGAAATCTTTCTGTAATGCAGCTGATCTCAGTTTTTTACAGATTGAATTAAAATCTTTAATATTTTTGACTGATCCTCCACCCCAATTTTCATCAATTTCCTTGAAGCCCATGTTACCAAAAAATTTTCAAGAAAATTTCTATCTTTATCTATTAATTTGTTGTTCCTTCCCTTAGTGTCTGTTAAAAAAAGTTCAGGAATTGTAATCCTATCATTTTTCACTGTTGAACAAAAAAAAACAAGAACACTTTTCTTTTCAATTGTTGTTTTTAGTTCAATTTTTATGATAGAAAAAATGTTTACAAAAAACAAATGTTTAACAACAATGAATTTTTTTCCGGAATAGGAAGACCGAAACGAGATGTACACTGTTTGAAGGCGCGACATATACTAACTACGTAATGTCTAAATCCAAACATCTAAACAATTCTCATATTTTAACGAAAAGTATTTCGGAGAGATCTAAAATAGACAAAAAATATATATAAGCATTTGTAAAAATTATAAAATTATAAAAATTAGAACATAAATGTTAGTCAAAATACAAATATAAATACATTTGCAAACTTATTTTTTTATAAGTACCAGGTTAACATTCGAATTTGTAATAAAAATGAAAATTGAATGTGAAACCTTTTGGCAACCTTATTTTATAATAAGTAGAAGGTTAACATTTTAATGAGTTGTAAAAAATTGAAAAAACCTGAAAAAATTATTGCAATATTAATGTATACAGAGACATGGGAAATGAAGAAAATAGATCATAGTGCCAAGATCAAATTTTGTGGGTTGATTTAGAACCAATCTATTCTGATTATTCCATCTTTCAAAAAGAAACAGGTAATAATCCAAACCAATACCACATTTTAAAAAAATTGCTAACTTCATCAAATGTTTTAAATATATTTAAGTAAGATAGATATCTTTTAGGAAATTGAGTTAATCATTAAAACCTCAATTAAGAGAAATCTTAATTATTCATAGGCAACCCTGCAGATTGGAAGCAATCTTTGCTAAATGTCTCTCTTTTAAAATTTCTTTAAGATAGAAATAATATCTATTTACTTATGAAAATTTTGTGTGTACTGAAGGAGAACACCCAAAAAGTTCACAATTTAAAAAGAGACTTTGAGACTACCTGCTTCTTCGGCTCAATAGAGACAGATGTACAATAAATGTACACAACAGGAAGAAAAAGGAGGGAGAAAAAAATAGAGTCAACCAAAACCATCCTCACACTCTTTCTCTTCTCCGTCTTTTCTATACTACTGGGGACGAACATGTTTCGAAGCCAATTTAGACTTCCTCATCAGGGGTAATTTATAGGAAAAATCTTGGAAGAGCTTCACGGCCATTGCAGGCCATACCCGAGACCGCCGTTAAACGGAGGTTCCAGTGTATGTGGAACGTGAGGAGAAGCTACGAGAAACCTGGCAAATATCCTGATCATGAAGGTAAATTTACCTGCAGGACGTTTATCATTCCCTATATTGCCAATAAAAGCACGAGGGCCATATAGCCATAGAGCCATCTATATGTCGTAATTTACACGCAATATTCGTTATAGGACCTTACAAAACGAAAGTTGAAACAGTAAATACCTAATTTCAGATTTAATGATTAGGGTGGCCGTTCTTACTGAGGAAAAAAATTCCCAGTCATTTTCCGCTTCGCAAAAATAATACCCTTAACGAATTTTCAAAATGCTGAAATTTCAAGATCCTGGAAAAATAAAAAAAATAATGATCAACATTTTGTATATGTTAGAATAATATTTTATAAGAAAGGAGAACGACCTTTTTTGCAGTTTTTCTCAATCTGTGCAAAATTTAAAGTACGTGTGCGAGTCCACGAGACTTTTTTATTTTTTCGGAAAATTGAAATTTCGAGAATATGAAATTTTGGATTTGAAATTTTCGGTAATTTTAAATTTCTGAATTTTTTCAGTTTCGCTAACTTTCATCTGCAAAATATTTCACTTTCGTTAATAAACAATTTCAGTAGTTTTTTTCGTTAATTCGGTAATGTTAAGACTTTTCAAATTAATAATTGTTCACTTGTCATTTATACATCGGAATTAAACACTTTCACTTACAAATTAGAAATGTTTAAAATAGAACAATTAAAATTGTAATGTTTAAAGTCGAAATTTAGCATTCTGAAATTTTAACGATTCAAGGTAAAAAGGTGAAAATTCAAATTGAATGGGTTCAAAATGGAATATTTTCGACTGAAACAATATTTGCATAGTATTTGAAATTGAATAAAAGCGTTTCATTATGAATATACTGACTTGAAATTACTTGAAAATTTGAAATATTTTATAATGCTCCAATCGGATGTGTACATTTGTCTAACTACTAAGGCTTTCGAATTTAAACAGTTTAGTTGTTAACGTTAAAGTCTGTAAATTGTTTAATATTAAACAGATTCAGAATCATCTTGTAAAATCAATTATTGTTCAATTTTTAATTGCTCAAATCTTCAAAACTGCATTTTAAAATTCTTTAAATTGAAAATGCGGAACTAAGACAACTATCAAGATACTATCTTTCGAAAAAAAAAGTATGCTCAGAAATAAAAAAAAGTCTTGAAAAATTACCCTTCATAAATCAGTCCAAAATTAGTTTTTTTAAAATAAAAAAGATGTGTGAAAAATACTTTAAAATATAAAAGAACGTATTTAGGAGTTTCTTTCATACATTTTAAAAAAGTACATAGTTTAACTTTCAACCAGTTAGCTGAATTTTCGACCAAAAAAAAAAGAAAAATCAAAAAAGAAAAAAAAATTTCAAGTAGATTTTTGAAGTTTTAGACCAAAAAGACGAATTTTCTACAAAACAGTTGAATTTTCAATCCAAAAATATGAATTTTCAGCAAAAAAGGTAATTTCCAAACAAATAGTTGAATTTTATACAAAAACAGTTGAATTTTCAACCAAAAAGGCGAATTTTCAACAGATCAATCAAACTTGCAACCAGAAAAACGAATTTTCAACCAAAAAGAATTACTTTTAAACAAAATTGTCAAATTTTCAACAAAATAATTGAAATTTCAACCAGAGAACGTAAGATTTTTAACCAAAAGGGATGAATTTTCAAACCAAATAGTTGATTTTTCAACTAAAAAAGATAAATTTTTAACCACAGAAATGAATTTTTAACCAAATTGATGAATCTTTGAATTAAAAAAATGAGTTTCTAATTAAAGAGTTCAACTTTCAACCAAGTACTTGAATTTTCAACCATAAAGATGAATCTTCAACAAAGGAGTTTAACTTTCAATTAGGTACTTGAATTTTCAACCACAAATATGAATTTTTAACCAAACAGTTAAATTTTTAACCAAAAAATATGATTACAAGAAGTTTCTACCAAAAGAGATGAAGTTTCAAACCAAAAAGGAGAAATTTAAAACCAAAAGAGTAGAATTTTCAAACAAGAGAAATTTTTCAGTCAAGAAAGAAAAACAATTTCAACCAAATTGTTAAAGTTTCAAGCCACAAAGACGAATTTTTATTAAAAAAGTTAATTTCCAACCAAGTAGTTCAATTTTGCACATATCAAAATAGGACCATTTTCAACTCAAAAAGACGAGTTTTCAAACCAAAAAGATGAAACTCAACTAAAATGATGAATCTTTAATCAAAAAAGTGAATTGTTAATTGTTGAAGATTCAACAAAAGAACGGCGTCGGCGATATATTTCCGAAAAAATCGACTTTTTTCAGATTTTTGTTTATGGATTGAAATGTTCGTTTATCAAATTCTCATGTGAAGTTATCTATACAAAACATTTTCAACACTTGTTTTGAATAAAAAATTCACTTTCTTCTTGAATTTTTGACTGTTGAAAATTCAACTATCAAAAATTAAAGAAAATTGAAAATTGATTTTCAAATAGTTGAATTTTTAATTGCTGAAAAAGGATGAAAAATTAAAATGGAATATTTATCAGTTGAGTTTTAAATTTTCTACTATTTTCAACAGGTGAATATTCAACTGTTAAAAAATCAACTGATAAAAATTGAACTGTTAAAAATTTAATTTCCAATTTACATCAATTTCCAACAGCTGAATTTTGTACTAAAAACAAGTGTTTAGAATGTTTTATTTACATAATTTGGCATGAGGATTTAATAAATAAGCATTTCATTCCATGAAAAAAATTTGCAAAAATCCGATTTTTTCGATAACGGTTAGCCATTGGCAAATAAGTTTTTGGAAGATTAATGGTCATCGAAAGTAGCCCTGACTAAAAAAGTATCAAAAAAGTAAAAAATTATAAAACTTCAAGTGTGTATTTTTCACAGAGTAAGTGACTTCATGAAACAAAGTTTCATAAAATAACTTCTGATCAACTTTGCCTAATTAGTAAAACCCTCTTTAAATCTGAATTATTGGAAAAATTACTAATTCGATCAGTAATTGAGTGTTTGAGTAATAAAGTAGTAATATGTTAATTTCACTAACAATAAAAAATAACGAGTTTATTTTATTAAGTTAATTAGTGAAAATATTGACCAATTCTTTAGTGATTTCGGAATTAGGAAGTTTTTTCCATTCACGTACATTAAATTTTATGTTAGTTTAAAAAATTGAATAATTTACCATTAATATTTATAAATGAATTTTCAATTACAAGTGCATGAAAATCACTTTCAATTACCAATGCCTGAAATCTAAGTTACATTTTTGATTAATTAATTTTTTAAGTTAATCAAAAATAATTTTAAAATGAAGAAAAACATTTTCAATTCAAGACAAATTTTCAATGGAACAAAAACCCATTTCTTTGAATCAAAGAATCTTTTTTCTGAGTGTCAAAGGGATTATTCTGAAGGTTAATATTAAAAATTAATATTATATTAAATTAATATTAATTAATAATATTAATATTAAAATTTTTTACTTGTCACGTTTTCTGTTTCTATAACCATCTTTAATTACTATATAATACAGCCCTAAACAAATTTATATATTTTTGGACATAATAATGTTCCCTCTACAACCACAGAATTATTCATGAATAAAATTACAATGATTTCGTTTTTATTATGATAAATTAACGCAATTAAGAAATGTTTCAAATCAAAATGACAACGAGTCAAACCGTTTGATTGATTTTTATTTTTTTGGAATAATGTCAGAAGCTTATATAACCAATTGCTGAAATTTATCGGTAAATTTAAAATGCCGATAAATGACTCACATCTTGTTGAAAGTTTTTTTATATTTTTTTGGTTGTTCTTCGGTAATTATGATTTCTGGTCGTTCGTATGTTCACTTTGTATATTTTTCTCACTCATTGAACGTGACCACGTTATATAGTCATATTACGTGTTGAACACGTGCACATTCAATAACCATGAAAGTGCGTGAGGTAAATATAAAAGAGATAGATAAAGTAGCTGAGGCAAGTGTGAAACACGTGGTTACAGTTTTATGAAAGGAATTCATTTTTTTGTTGCAAACCATAGGCGGCTGTAATAAAATCACTTTCAACTGCACTGCATTGCAGCTTTAATTTAAGTTACTGTACATATCACGTACTCATACTCCAGAAAAAATTACTTATGAATGCCATTTCCATTAATTTTCAACCAACCAAGTTCTACAAGTTCCAATTTTTTGTTTTAGACTTGCCGTTTTCTGGAATTATATATTCACGATAAACACTGTGCAGCCTACACAAGACCGACATTTTGAACAAATTAAAAAAAAATGTTTATAAAACTTCAAATAAAACAGCACACTGGCAGAAATGTTCTATGGCTTTTCAATTTTCTTCAAATATTTTGAATGGAATTAAAAATTGTACATTTTTGTGAGCTTGCAATTTTTAGTTTTTCAATAATGATGTACATTTTAATTGAAACTGCTTAGCAGTATAAGATCCGGCCGAAAATTTCGTTCCATTTCGTTATTGGCAGTCCCTGATTTTTAAGAATGGGAAATTTTTAAATGCAGAAAAAATCAAACTTTCAATTTTAATTCTTACACATTTTAACAACTTGAGATTTTTCTTTTCTGCAGACTTCAAAATTAAAACTGATTCATCCATGTTCTGATTTGAAAATGTCTAATTTGTAACATTTCTGTCCAAATGTGAATTATTGAAAACTTTTCTAATTGAATTAGTGAGCTTTCCTTCCCGATTTTTTTTAAAAAATAGTAATGATTTTGAAGCGATTTTGGTTGAATCCCCGCGAAAAAAAGACAAAAAATCTATTGGGTCAATAAAATACAGATGTTTTTGTATTTTATCATTTTTTATCTCACTCTACAATTATGAAACAAATTAAGCTTGGGTTTCTCAGCGTGTGCTGTTGTGTTTTGAACAATTAAATTTTGAAGGTTCTGACATTTTATTTTTTTAATTCAAAATTAGATAATTTTAAATCCTACCATACGTTTTTTGGAATTAATTAAAGAATATAGTTCCTTTGTCTTGCTACTCCATTTTTTGACAGTATTAAAAAAAATAATTTCTTTGAATTTTCAATTTTTAAATGTAATACATACAAAATTTATCAATTTCGAAAACTTTTAACCAAATAAGTTCAATTTGGAACAAATAATTTTTCAAGTAAATACGCTTTCAATCAAAAATTGGTCAGTATTCTAAAAACAATTTGTTGTAAGTTATTCTATTTCGACTGCTTTCAATTACATATTGTTTAATTTTGAATGTATTATAATTTATATATTGTATGATTTTGGAACATTTAAATTTTAAAGTTTCCAAATTGATAACATTTGAATTAAAAAATAATTTAATGTAAAAAGACCTATTTAAACAAAAAAGTGACTAATTTCTGAACCAAAAAGTAACTAACATTGATTAAAGTGATTATTGTGCATTAATAATGTGACTAATGTTCTTTTGAATTCAAAAGACTTTGAAAGAATTCAAAAGAATTCGAAGAAATTTATAAGAATTCTTGGTGAATTTTAAAGACTTTAAGTTACATTCAAAAAAATTCAAGGGAATTCAAATGACTTTGAACAAAGTCATAAAAATTAGAATGGACTGTACAAAACTTTAAAAATCAAACAATTTCATTGAACTGAATAAAATGGGTATGAATAGAATTCAGGGCAAGTTCAACGGAACTTAAGTGAATTAAAAAAACCATATAAAAAACAATGAATTAAATAAAAGTGAATTATAAACTTGTATTTTTTTAAAGTTCAAGTGAATTGAAAACAATTCAAACATATTTTTAAAATTCATTGAATTCATTTAATTTCTAGTGAATTTACAAAAATTCAAGGGAATTTAAAAGAATTTGATAAAATACCTGAGATAATTTATGATGAGTTTAAAAAACTTTAGGGTGAATTCAAAAAACTAAACAAAAATCACAATAATTCACTGAAATTTCTAGAACTGAGTGAATATAGAAGGATTCAAGTGAATTCAAAAGAACTCAGGGTAAATTAAACAAAATTCAAGAGAATGTAAAAGAATTTAAAAGAATTTAGGAATAAATTAATAAAAATTCAAGGTGAATTCCGAAAGAATTTAAATAAATTGAAAAAAAATGAAAAAATCCAAAATATTCCTTCGATTTCAATCAAATTGGAGTGAATACAGAAGAATTCGATGAAATTCATACAAATTCAAGATTGATTGAAAATAATTCAAATGAATGGAACAAAGTTTTGAAAATCCAAAAAAATTCCATTGCATTCAAATAAATGGGAGTGAATGGAATAGGGTTGCTACAAGTGGCTGGTTTCAAAATTCCATGACTTTTCCAGGTTTTCTAGGTCTAATTTTGAAAAAATTCCAGGTCCACTTTTTAAAAAAATTCATTCAATTGAATTGAATTATAACACATTATAATGCAATGATAATGGCTTATCAATAAGTTTTATGGAATTCAAAACAAATCGTTCAAATGTAAAAAATCACTTCGTATCAATTTTCAAATAAAGAATTCGCTATAAAATACTAAATTATTAAGACTTTGAAATAGAGACGATTTAAAAAGTTCGTAATTTTTTAAAAATTCCATGACTTTTTTAGGTTTTTCAGTCATTTTTTAAAAATTCCATGACTTTTCCAGGTTTATCAGTCACTTCATAGAAATTCAGGTAAAATAAAATTCATGAGAATTCAAGGCGAACTTAAAGGTCTTTAGGGTGAATAAAAAAAGATGAGAATCCAAAAAATCATCCATTGAAATCAGTGGATTTCAAGGAAATTCCGAAGAATTCAGGGCGAATTCAAATGAACTCAAAGGAATTCAAAAGAATTCAAGAAAATTCAAAGGAATTTGAGAAATAGGTATAGACATAATTCAATAGTGGTTAACATCGTCGGATTCTCTGTTTTAATTCATTTGAAAAAAGTGACTATATTGACTTTATCCAAGAAAAGTGACAAAAAGTGATTTGAGAAAAGAAAGTGACTAATAGTGACTTTCGTGACTGGGTGGCAGTCCTGCGCATGTATCATTCTTTTAATTTAGAAAAGTCGAAGGTCAATTTGAAAAATATTATTTACTTATAATTATATCTATATTTTACGAAACTATCTAAATAAGAAATAAGTTAATAAATAAATAGTGTATGGAAAAATTTCAACTTGGAAATGCAAAGTGTGTGCGCGGAATGTTTCACACCCTCTAAAGCCTATCTTGTCTCTAGACCGATTGGTGTGAAAATCATCAGTGAATACAGGCAAAATGCACCTATTAACTAATTGATTTTCCACTTAATCGATGTTACGAAGTTCGAGCTGTCTGCAGTCTGAGGAAATAACCGAGAGACGACGGATCGGGCGAATTAATTAATGAGCGTCTATTGTTATTCTACAAGGCGGTTTCAAAAGGCCCTCATTTTACTTTCAATGAGCGTCACGAAAATCTATGTACATACATACAATGCTAATATGCAAATTGTCTTTTTGACAAAAATAATAACGAAAGCACAAAGAGTAAAACACCTGAAAAAGTGAACTCAGTACAGAACAGGTATTAAAGATCAACTGAAATGAATATAAGTCATTGCTCACGAAGATTTTCCCATTGACATACAGTAATAAAGTTACAATTGATAAGAAAATTATTTTTCCGGTGCATCATACTCAAGTTTAACAAATTTTTCGTGTAACCTATATTTAACATGCCATCGATTATTAAATTAGCATCAGTATAAGTGCCAGGCAGCATTTACATGAGTAAGCTGGGGCTTATTTTCTACCTAAGTAGTTCAACATAACAAAGGACAATCTAAAGAAAAACCGCTTAGATGGAACAAATTTTCCCCACCCAGGGGGAAAAGGCGGATATAATGTGCTTGAAGTTCTGAAGGTTCAGATGAACGAAATTTTTTATAGAAAGCTTTTTAAAGTAGAAAAAGTGCAAAAATTTTTATTCGTTACATTGAAAGTAATACAATTATAAAAGAAACTTATAATGCATATTTTTATTTGTAGTGAAAACAATATTCCTAGATAAAACAAAATTGGGAAAATATATTTTGTTCATTCGAACATTCAGAACTTTAGGCACATGAAAAATTAAAATTAAAGAGCTTCTTTTCTTAAAGATATATGCACAATTGTCAGGAGGTATGTGCATCATTAGTTTACATGCTCAAATATATTTCTAATTTTAAAACATAAACCTTTACAAGGATTTGGGATTCATTGAAAGTACGGATTTCAGCTGATTTGAATAAAAAGTACTTTTTCGTTATATGCAGATCACCATGAAGTTGTGAAAAAACTAAAATTCAAGATCTTTTTTCTCAATGATATATGCAAAATTTGCAAAAGGCATGTGCATCATCACTTCAAATGTTCAAAATACATTTCTAAATTAAAAACATTTTCACAGATTTTGGATTCATTGAGTGTATGGATTTTAGCTGATTTTAATAAAAAGTGCTTTTTCGTTATATGCAGATCCTCATGAAATTGTGGGAAGACTAAAATTAAAGAGTTTTTTTCTTAATGATATATGCACAATTGTCAGGAGACATGTGCATCATCTGTTTAAATGCTCAAATACAATTTGTAATTTAATAACATAAGCCTTTTCAAAGATTTGGTATTCATTGAAACTATGGATTTCAGCCAATTTGAATAAAAAGTACTATTTTGTTATATGCAAAACCTTTTGAAATTGTGGGAAGACTAGCGATTCAAATTGAGAGCACACGTGTCACGTGCGAGAATGACCTGCCTATGGCTGGGGTCGTAATTTCTTGTATTACAGCAGTCGGAGGAATGAGAGAACCAATGGCGAAGCGCCTGGGCGGAATGGGTGGAAAACGGGAGATGGAACCAATGGGAAGAGAAGGGGCCACCAGCTGTTGGCTGAAACGTGCGAGTGACGTATTCATGAATACAAGTATAGTATTCCACTTTCTTCTGTTTTTCAACAGCACACGCAAAACGCATGATATGTTCCGTTTTTGCGTGTACTAACAGTAATTCATACGATCCTTCCGGTAATTTGTATAAGGGGCCGTATATAAATTACTTATGTATGATAATTATTTATATATGTAATACTTATATAAAAATGAAGGGTTATTTTAAGGATTTTAGACCCACCCCTCAATAGGGTGACATAAAAAACCCAATGTTTTCTTTTCAGAGAAAATCCTGGGGTTTTTATTTCATCTTGAAGTTGGAACAAAGTGATTTACAGCACACAGATACTCAGTTGATTAAAATCATCCAGATTTGGTATAAAAATTATAATTGACAAGTGAACGTTGACATTCGATACACGCATCAAATGTGAAATTTATACATTCATATTTCACTCAATTTGATCAAGTCTTATTTCCATTTTCAAAACAAAGTTTTCACAGTGGTTTTTCATCGTTATAATCATGAATCATATACATAATCATGTCTCATCACATCCTTATTATAAACTATTACATCATCTGCAGAGAATATGATCGTCAATCATAGATCATCGACATCATTATGAACACATGACATCATCTTGAGATAATATCACCATTAATCATAGATCATCAACTTATAGCAGTATCTACACATCTTCAGATAGAATTATCATCAATAATAAGCCAGCAGCGTCATTATCAACACATAATACCATCTTCACATAATATCCTCATCACTTACATCTCATTATCATATCATCATGAACTTAAAATACCATCGCATAACATCATCTTCCACCAATATCAATATCAATCATAGATCATTATTATCATATCCTTCCATCATTAACACATAACACCATCCACACATCTTCAGATAGTATTATTGTCAATAATAGATTATCATTATCATCATCAATCATAGACCATCTTCATCATCATTATTATCATATAATCATCATCGTCTTGGATCAGCTATTTTGTTTGGTGCATAATTTCCACCAATGTTTCAAGATGAGGCTGATCCAACTTCAAATGCAAGGTCCTTGCATATGTGATTTTCCGACTGATTATTGTACTATAATTATAGCCTCATAGATATTTTAAGACCAAAAACAGAAATCCATTGGGCCCTTTTTGAACAAGTTTATTATTATTATTATTATTATTTTTTATTATACCATTAAGCCAAATCCCTTTCGGGGTAAGCATAACTCGTTCGGTTCTGGTCTCGTTTCACTACTGGGGATGAAGGAATTTGTATGGTAAATTTGGGTACGGGATGTTT